>UCOM01000817.1:0-60152 GCA_900474385.1 Ormyrus pomaceus | reverse complement strand
GGGGGGGGGGGGGCAAAAAAGCCCGGCCCGAAGGAGGTTCGAGAGACAGGCGCGCACGCGGGCGCACGTGTTGGCCGCAGACATTTTGTCACTCGCGACTCTGCGTGGAGCCCCGGTTTGAAAAAGCAAGCGCGAGCAATATACGCCCTGCGGTTTTGCGCAAATAAAGTGCAGCCCGCGCGGCGCATCGGAGGCCTGCGGTGACCGCTCAAGCTCCATTACCCGCCTCTCGACGTTTCTTCGCCGTCGCGGGGCGGATTTTTTTTGGCTGCTCGGCCTCTCGGGCTTGTCAATGGGTTGTTAATTGCGCAACGCTTTGCTTTCGCTTAATTGTAATGTGTTTGTGTCTTTGCGGTAAATTGAACTCGAATGTTGTATTAGTTTTTTTTTTATAAAAATGTGAAAATTCAATTAAAATTTGAAAGAAAGTTGTTTTTTTGTAAAAATTGAAGAAGAGTTTTTGAAAAGTAGAGGACTGAAATTTTACGTTTTAAACCCTTCGCACCATGATTTTTTGAGGAATCATTACAAGAGTAGAAGAATATAATGTAGATTATTTTCGGGTAAAATGTAAAAACGTCTCCTCCCCCAGCACTTCTGAAAATTCTCGCCTTACACACATTGAAATAAATTTAGACCTCTACGCCAAAACCGTCATCATTATCCAAAATTGCAACTTTTTTGCGACTTTTTCGACCACCCTTTCTCTCGCAATTTAAAAAAAAAAGAACAGAACCGCTGCGTCATCCTCTATTCCATCATTAAAAAAGCATCAAAACTCTGATAATTTAGAGCAGCAGCAGCAGCAGCACGTGCATTCTTATTACGCGAGAGAGACCTCAACAAAACCGCGACGGAGAGCTGCGGTAGAAAAAGAAGGGCTCCTCTCCCGTCAAGTGACACGTCGACCCTCGGAAACCGCCATGGCGTCGCCGCGTCGTTGCCCGATTGTCTTAAAAAAACGCTCTTCCCTTCCCCGCTCCGCTCGGCTCTTGTTATTATTGGCGCGAGCGAGCAAAGAGTAGCAGCGGCGGACGCTCACCGCACTAGTAAGCAAGAGAGAGAGAGAGAGAGCGCGCGAGTGCCTTTTCTTTATGCCCGGCTTGCGGCAGAGACATAAAGGTACGCGCCAGCAAAAGATACATCGTTGCCGAGAGAGAGAGAGAGAGAGAGAGGGAATAGACAAAGGTACGGAGATGTATGCGCCGAGGGGAAAAAGTATTCGTACATCGTTTGGGGAGAGAGGAACTTTGGCTCCGGCTTTTTGCCGCTCTCGTTGAATATTCGCTTCTCACTTATGTTTTTTCGCAAATTTAATGCCAAATTTAATAAAAAACGCTCCCACATTTATACGTTAAAGAAGCGATAAAAAATTCCTCCACAAAGAAAGAAGAAGAGCATATAAGTATCCGCTTTATGCAGCTTAAATAATATTCGCAGGAACATTAAGCTTTTTCAGCGGAGCGATAAGACACTACGCCTCGATATACTTTTTTCCCATTCATTGTAGATGCTGCAAGCACTTGGCTCTCGCGAAGACAGCGCTCTCCGCTCGGCTAGAGAGAGCTCTCTGCTCCTCGGTACAAAGCGGAGCTTGTTCTCGGGGACGCTTAACAGAGCTCGCGCGAGAGGCAAGGATGCGCGCATAATGCCCGCGTGGGCGTGCTTATGCCGCGCGCGGCTGCCGGTGCGATACTTTGTAATTAGTGCGCGCAAGAGCTCAATGCCGGCGCGTATAACAGCGATATCGGCGCTCTCTGATCTTCTGCTTCCGCGAGCTCGACTCCTCTTCCTTTTGCCCCCCCCCCCCCTCTTGTGTCTCCTCCGCGCGCGTAATTGTTATTGCGAAATTTCGCGGCGCGATTAAGCGATTAATCGTCGATGGGCTTCGCCGATATCGGCTACGGGGGAAAATGTGTACGTCGCGTCGATTAAGCGGATAGGGATTTGAGATGCCGAGCCGCCGCCGCCGCCGCTTTATTTATCGCCGCCGAGAGAATGACGGACGACGAGCGCCGGCGAGTGATGCGCAAATTTGTCTTGCGCCGAGTAAACGATGCTTATCGACGGAGCGACGCATTTTTAGCATTCTTTTCGGAGGTGAACTATAAGGCTGAGAAGGTTTCCTTCGCGTAATTACTTGGAAATTCGCTTAAAGTGTATTTACAAGGTGATACGTGATTGATAGTTTTAGTTTATATTCAGAAAATTTGTCAGCGATTATGAAATTCTCGGCGCGTAATCGCTTGCCAAATAAAACATTTTTCTGTCAGGAAAGCCATTATAAAAAAAAAGAAAGTAAGATAATTAACTTCGAAATTTCTTCATATAATTCAAAAGGATAAATTTATTTGATTTACGGCCATGTTTGACTAAGAATGTGTCAAAAGAGATTGAAATATTTGGCATTAAAAAAGATGAAAAACTGTTTCAGTTAAAGCTTCCTCTCTTGCCTTCTGGACAATAAATCAGCCGACAGAATACAAGAGAGAGGCATCTGTAATCAGCAGTTTAAACATTCCAATCGTCGCGAAGTACGTTATTTCTCTGTTTCGCGAAATAATGGTTAATTTACCAGTTCCAAGAGCCGGAAAATGAACTATTTCCATTCTAACAATAGAAGCTATTTATTCGACAGTCCTAACTTTCCGCAATACCCTCAAATTGAAATTTACAATCAATAATTTAAAGAAAACGAGCGAGAAGATAAGCAGCGTGAAATTTATGCCCGCCGCGGCGGCTTCCCTCTCGGCGCTCTCGAACCTCTCTATTATTATCCGCGTTATTGTTTCGAATAATACTTGAAATAATAGCGGGCCGACGTATCGCGGTTGCGCGCGATCGAGAAAAGGGTTCATCCGTTGGCGCGCGCATAAATACGTCGGCGGCGCGGGATCGCACGTGCGCTTCTTCGCGGAAAGCGCCGAGAGAGAAGGAGAGAGAGAGGGAGAGAGCGGCTAACGTACAACATTGTTATTTGAAATACAGCACTGACGCAACTTTACGGCCGCCACTTAGGCTTTGCGCATAAAAACCGCCTATAAATATCGCGGCGTTATTTTCGCCTGCGCGAAATGATAGGCGCGAGGAAAGAGAGAGGTGGGATTTCACGGATCTGGGACAATGAGAGCTGAAGAGGGGCTTTTTGTTGGTGATGAGATTAGGACTGCTAGGATTTTTGAGGAGTTAAAAAAAAATTGTTAGTCGAAAAATGGCGATAAACTGTTAATTACTTAATTATTGGAGTTTAAGAAAATGATGAAAAATTTAACGGACCAAACATGCTTTTACCATAACGACTGAAATTTTCATTTATTTTTCAAACATTTTTATTAAGTAGAAAGTGGTAAAACGCAGTCGGACGTGCGGGAATCACATCTGCATTATTAACTCATTAGGCAATGATTTATTTAGATTTCTCCCGTTTGCGAAACGCCGACCTTCTGGCAAATAGATCAAGAAAAAGAGCGCTCGACAAAGAAAAAGGAAGGCCCGCCGCGTCGTACTTGCTGATTGCGCGCGATGTACAGCAGCCTCGCTCTCGTCTTTCAAGACGAATCGTCGCGCGGCAGAGAGCGGCCAAATTATTCGGAGACGCGCGGCTACAGAGATCGAAAGAGCGCGCGAGATAGCCGCCGTCTGCCGGGGCACACTGTCGTCGTCGGCGAGCCCGAGACGCGTCGCCTCTCATTTGCTTAAGAATAACAGCGTCAATTTGTCCCGAGACTAACAATAATAAGTGTCTTGCCCAATTCTCCCGTCGGTCCTTTATGCCCCCTCCTCGCCGCGAGCTGTTGCATAACGGGGTGTGCGAAGCCGACAGATCAAAAAGGGATTCTAGGCCGGGCCGAGGCGCGATGAAAGACGGCCTGTTTGCTCAATAAACCTAATTAGATTTTGGAAAAATACCGGATAATTTCTGGGCAATTAGAAATAGTTCCAATAGTTTTTTTCTCGTTTCAAGTAGAAATAACACTTTATCTATATAATGGGACGATTTGTTCGAAATTTACGTAACAAGCTGATTTTAAGGGATGCGATTTTAAGACGCGTATTAATATCGCAGAAGAATCGGATGATAAATCATCTGCTTTGGTCATCGCTCAGCGCTGACGACAACCAGGGCCTCTATACAATGTATATTAATTGCTGCTTTTCTTCGAGCAGCCAATTCGAAGATTAAAGAGAGTAGACAATTTCAATCGGCAGTTATTATTCCCTCTCTCTCTCTCTCTCTCTCTTAGCTCCCGGGGAAAAAAAAGGCAGAAGTTGTCCCCTTAATTCATCAAGTCGCTGTCAGGCCGGGGTATAATAACACGTCTCTCCTCGGCTCGGCTCGGCTCTCCCGGAGAAAGATGGAAGGTATTCCGGTCACGGGGTGGAAGGCCTCCTCTCAGAAATAAAGGCGGGGGCGCATCGGCAAAGACGTCATTACGGGAGGAGCGCTATCATGTCATAAAAATAATCAGCTTCCCCGGGCAATGAGCTGCCCGGGGCCACTTTGATCTCCCGCGCGAGTCGCGCGAGAGCGCCCATTTGTTTCCCCGGCGACGACCTTCTTTCTCCCGCGCGCGTCTCTCGCTGAATATCTCGCGCATTTTTTAAAGGCGTCACGCCGAGAAAGAGAGAGAGAGAGAGTCGATAAGGATGCCGGGAGAGAAGCTGCTTCTTGCAGGCTGCTGGGCTTTTAAAAATAAAAACTTAATGAGAAAAGGGATGATGTTATTTAGTCCCGCCGCTGCTGCTGCTGCTGCTGCTGCTGCTGCTGCCAGTCAAGTAAAGAGGCTCGACGTAAGAAACGGCAGCGCCGCTTTTCTTTCATTGGCTGTTAGGAAATTGACTGCGCTTTGCTCCGGGGCTCTGCTCTCGCTCGAGCGTTCTTACTCGCGAGACGAGAAAAACGTTACATGCATGTCGCGGGCGCGGCTGCAGAAAGCTCTCTCCCTCCCCCCTCCCCCCCTCCCCTCTCCCTCTCTCTCTCCGACGTGCGCGCGAATCGGGAGAAGGAAAATAACTGAAATCCGCCGGCAAAAATGCCTTTGGAAGCTGCGCGATAGAGGCGCGCAAAATCCTTTTCAGCCTTTTTTCTCCCTTGAGATTCAATACTTGGCTCTCTCTGCAGCTTTTGAAGGAAATCGCAAACAACTGTCGAGCGCAGAATCGAAAACTGCACGAGTTACTCTCCGGGCGGTGTTCCGCGCTGTTTTTATTTTCCTCCGCCCTGCACTCTCACGGATCTTTAAAATGGCTGTATATTGCTTTTTCTCTCGGCTGCAATCCCCGGGCTAATGCGAAAAAAAGTACATTTACTTGGCTGATGTAACGTGAAAAATATTTTAGAATCGGCAATTTCTGCTTTATATGTTAAAGCTGCGACTATGAGAATAATAACTGTTTTATTCAGCGGCGAAGAAATTACTATTCTTATTAATCTATTTAATTTCTAAACTTTGTTAAATGATTTTTTACTGGCTTCAAAATGAAATTCAAGACAAATTCCTTATTGCAGAATGTGCAAAAAGCTTCACTATACATTTTCCTGTTTCTTTCCCCGCTGAAAATGTGATATAGAAAACTTTACACTCCCTTTCAACATAGCCACTATATATACGTACAGTGATTAGTTATCTCGCAGTTCGGAAAAGAATTTTCATTTAATCCCAGAACACAGGATCGATTAAATAAAAATAAAGCGAACGGGGAGAGCGAGAGCGTTCAAAGCACTCCATATCATTCATTGTCAAAGCAGCAGCGGCGGCGGCGGCAGCGTTACTCAATTCCACAATAAAGGTAGCATAAGCTCCGGGGCGGCTATTCGCACGTGCACACACACACACACACACTTGGGCGCACACTACATAAATTTGCAATAGCGTCCGCTCGGCCGCTCGCTTCCCTCGATCTCGCGGATAATAACAAACATAGTCGGGAGCCGCCTCTCTCTCTCTCTCTTCCCGAATCCTTTATGCTCGAAACGAATATTACCGGAGCAATCGATCATCACTGCAAACATAATGGCGATTGGACCTATGAAGTATGTATCGCTTGCAACTCTATCTCGCGGATTTGCCGGCTGTGCGAGGCCGGAGCGCGCGCGTGTATGTGTGTGTGCGCGCGCGAGAACGGCCGCTGCGGCGCCTCAATGCGGATTATCGACTGTGCCCCGCGCGTATTTGTACGCAGCGACCAATGCCGAGCTCACCAGAGAGAGAGAGAGAGAGAGAGAGAGAGAGAGTCGCGTGGAGCCAAGTGGAAATGTAATGCCTCTGTGCCTCGCCCGCGTTATTTCGCTCATTTTTAGCTAAATCAATGTGCGCCCCATTCGAATCCATTGATCTTGAAGCGCTGGAAAATGCCGGTCCGCCGGAAATCTTGATTAGTTTTCGCTTGTTTTTTTTTTGAGAAAATTGTAAGAAAGTGCTTTTCATCAAATCTTACCAAATAATTCGGAAATCTCGTCATTTAACGAGGCTACGTTCGTTGCCCAACTTTCGATTTTCCTTCTCTGCAGAAACAACTATAGCCGCCAAAGAGCGCTAGTTTCTAAAATAATCGAGGCTCTCATAGAGTTCCGCGTCTACCTGAAGAGCATAACATCGGTGCGCTCATCGCTGCATCTCTTTCTCTCCGCTAATCGACATGAAATACATGCGCCCCGTGTTTACCTAATCGTTATAATTATCGCGGCTCGTTCGCCGGTTATATATTCGCCTCGCTGCGTCTAAGCGTATAGCTATATAAATGTGCGCTCTGGCACGATTTGGCCGTCCGATGTATCGGGTCCGATTTAATCCGCTGATTAGAAATTCAGTTAAAAACAGGTTAATTAACGATTCGGCTAAATGTGTCAACCCGTTTTGCGGGCAGACCGCGGCGCACTGCTTTTTGCGCCGACGTCTTCAATGCAAACTTTGTTATAGAGATCGTCAGATCGAAACAATGGATTATTTAAAAGCTACTTTAAAGTACCACGAATTTCTGACCACTCGAAATTATTACTTCAAATTTTGAAAACGCTCTCAGCTTCTTCCACACAGCAGCGCAACACTGACCAAAAGATAATTCAATGGCGAAAAGAGCAGGAGGAACAAAAGTCCGATGGAGGCCCTCGAGCTTCATTTTTTTGTGCCTGTGCTTTTCGGCGTGTCGAAAAAAGCTCGTGAATTCGTTATTACAGGTTCAAAATTCGTAGCGCGCGATGATGTAGCTCAGCCGGGGCACTCGATGCTCCCCCCGACTTGCGACGGGCAAAGAAAGCTTCGCGAATATCGGCGAAACTGCACACGCCACACGCGCGCGCACACAGTCACGCACTCGAAACTCTCGAGTTCCCTGCCCCCCGTCATTCTTTTTCCCTTTTCGGGCAGTTTCGCCGGGCTCATGACGCAATAATGACTTTAACGAACTGCCCGGCAACAAGTTCGCTCGCGGGCCCATGAAATATTCAGGCGAAATCAATCCTGTCCGGGGGACAGCGAGCGTCGAGGGGCGAGGATTTCAGCCCAGCTCGAAAGAGAGAGAGGGAGAGAGGGAAGGACGAGTGTATGGGTGTAGCGAGCGCGCTTAACCCTTAAGTTTGCGGCCGGGCTAAAGTAGTTATGTTTGTCCTTTGACGACGCCGTGCTCCGGGCTAATCCTGTGGGACTTGATCTAGCCGGCTAATGGCTGCTGCTCTCTCTCTCTCTCTCTCTCGCTGCGAGGAACTATCTTGGTAATGCTATTCGTGCGATGGATTTCGAGTATGAATTATTTTACGATTACCGTTTCTTTCGATGGGTAATTACGCGCTGCTGAATCTCGCGGTTTACCAAGTTGAATAATGATTCCGCGGGCGCGTCATTTTTTTTGAGGGGATAAATTGCTAACTCTTTTCACGTCCGCGGTATTGCATGCATTCGAAGCAGATATAAATAGTAAATAATATTACTTACAAGTGCGCTTTATCGACTTACTGTTTATTATTACAAGTATTCGTTTATATTATGAATCAGAGAAAAAATGACTACTCACACGTAGCGCACAGTAAACCGCACGATTTTAAAACATCATTAACGCGGAACATCTCACTTCTGACTCGCTCAAAAAAGCAGTGTGTATTAAAAGGAGAAAAATGTCATTAATTAAGCGTCAGGAAAAAAAACTCGGCGCATGGCAGGTCTTATGCATCGGAAAAAGCGCCTGGTCATCGATTCTGATAACAATGCCGCCTAAGACGAAGAAGGAAACCTCTCTCCCTCTCTCGCACCAGAAAGATCCTCCGAGGTGCTTGCGAGAGAGCTCGACGCGTCGAAACCCGTTCCGAACCGTTACAGCCTCCGCACCAGGAAGTCGAGTCTTTACGTAAGGCCAGGTGTAATCACCTGTCTCTCGCCTTTTTCCGGCCGAGTGTAATTGCGCGCGCGCGCAAGCGAGGGCTAAGGTCACTCTCGACCTTTTTTTTCCCCCGCGGCGCGCGCGGCGGATGCATTCACGGGCTCATTACGTTTTTACCGAGAGAGACTCCCGCCCGAAAGTACTTTGGCCCATTGTGCCGAGAGGCTTTTTGTGCGCGAGGGGGGCACCTAGTACGGAGCGCGTTTGAAGGATCGGCTCCAAGAAACCGAGAGAGAGAGAGGGAGGGAGAGCGGCTAATGAGTCGCGGGATGATTGATTCGCCTATTCGAGCTTTCACTCGGTTTTCTCCCCCTCCCCGCGGCTTTCTTCTTCTCCGTTTTTTGCGCGTTACGTGTTTTTCCAGTCCGGCGTTTCCTTTTCTGTCTCGCTTCCTTGTTACTCGGGCGCGAGTCCGCACTGCAGCGGCGGCCGCGGCGGCGGCTTTATCTCTGCCTTCACGATTCATTTCCCATTCATGGTCCGTCACGGCGCCCGAACGCTGCGCCAGCCGTTCAATAACTATAGCGCCGACACTTTCACTGGCGTGTGCCCCGAGAGCGCCGCGAGCGCGATCTTCTTTGATGCAGAAGTATTGCCGCCCGCTGCCGAGCTGCAGCCTCGTTTCGATTCCGGGCTTTTGCCTCTGTCCGGAAGCCTCTGTTATTGGAAATACGAGGATTTCGTTTTTTTTTTATGTTTTGGACTATCTCGCTCGCGATAATTGTTTTCAAATTGCTTAACAATAACGAAATTAGTACAAGAATTTTAATTACAAATCTGACAGTTTTTAAAAATGCAAAAATAAAATGAAATAGATAAAAGTAGTCATAATTTCTCATTCGCAGATGCTTTGATATTTACGTTTACCGATTTTGGACTGTAGAATTGTACGTTAAAAATATTTGAGTAAATAATTTTAAAAATTCAAAATAAAATACGTAAATTATCTAATCTAAGCATCGAAAGGGTTTAAAGATTTTTACCTTGTCTACCTCGTCTTGTATAATTTTATTAATCTCATTTAATTTTTGTAGGCAATATACGGCATAATTTTTTCAAACTAAATGCGTGTTACCCAACGGTGGATTTATAAATTTTGTTAACAAAATTGTAAAATTGTTTAGCAGTCTATACCTTGTCATATAAACTATTATCTGACTACTTGATTAAATTAAACGTTTTTCGAATTTACACTTCAGAATACTTTAAAGATCAAAATTTCATTGTCTGCCAATATACTTACAGTAATCGTACAATTCAATTTGCTCTTAAAGGCTTCACTTCCATCGGGAACGCAAAAACCGGGGGCAAAAACTGTCGTCGCTAAAAAAAATTCAATGTATACATTAAGCCAGAAAAGCATCGTAAAAAGAGCCTCATGTCAGCCTCGTAACACGTCCGGTAACAAGAACGTAATCGCGAAAAATGGCGGAACGATCTTCCATCGCGTTAATTGTACGAAACGACAGGCAGGCAGGCAGGCAGGCAGGCAGGAGCCCCGCGCGCGGGGCTACAAAAAAGGCCATCATCGCTTTGATGTTTTCAGCTTACTCATGCGGCTTTTATTTATTACGCGCTTATCTGGCGTGCGGCGTGTCGCGCGCGCGCGTGCGCGAGCGAATCGGCGAAAAAGCAGGAGAGAGAGGCGAAAGATAGGCGCCGCAGCCCTCAATCTCGGGTGAGCCTGCATTTTCGCGCGGTATTAGGGCTTACACCTCTTATTCGCGCCCTGTTCTCCCCCTCCCCCTCGACGGCGACGCCCCCTTTGCGCCTTCCTCCGTGTCATCGCTTTTTTTCGGCTTAAAGGAAGACCCACAATGAGGGATTCGTGCGCTGCGCCTATAGCTGCCTCCGCGAATGGAATATTTTCTGCGGGGGATTCAAAGTAACGGATAGGTAGATGTTAATTTTGCAGCTAAGGACGCAGAGTTCAAGACGGACCAGACTTCGTAATGTAAAGCACAAGTAAAATGAGCCATAGTTGATAATCAGAGAAGTTTTATTTAAAAAATATGTTTTAAAAATATGGTAACGCAGCTTCTTGAACGGATGGATGACGAAAATAAATCACCGAAGTTATATATAGGATAGAATGAAATTTCAAGAGGAATTTAATGAAGAATTCTAGGAATTATCAAAATATCTTCTTACATTTACATTAGAAGTAAAAAAATGTTGCTAAAGTATATTTTTTTAATTACTCGAGTGAATTTTAAACTAACTAAATGCGAGTTCTCCTTTAGTAAAACTGCTCGTTCCGAGAAGAAAGCAGCGCATAAAAGAGAAGAGACGCGACGTTCTAAAGCTCTAATCCACGGATACAAATATCGAGCCTTTTCTATAGGGTTCCTGCCTCCACATAAGCGGCAGCCGCTCTCGGTTTTCTTTTCGCGCGAGGCGTCAAAGTGTGGCGAGAGAGCTCCTCTGATCCTCGCTCTCTGTCTCTCCGTCTCTTTGGCGCGCGTAAAAGGCGTTATCAGGGCCATTGTCGAGCTGTCGGCCGCCGGAGATGGATCACGTATTTCATAATAAAATACGGCCAATGTCGGCCAATAAAGGCCTTTTTGTGCGCGCCCCATGACGGAGTGGGCCTCGCAAGGCACGCCGCGCGCTCCTTTGCCTTCTTGCGGGCTTCAGTCATTGTCGAGGGTTGCTGACCCAATTACTGACGCAGTTGCAACTGCAAATTCGCTGCTGAGACAAATAATTGTTAGAATCAAATTTTTATTGTCTTGTACCAGAACTTGTAAATAATTTTCTTTTATTATAATTCATCCCTATACATGTGTCTGCGAGTAGAAATGTAATTTTTAACTTTTTTTCTTTATTCGAGCCCTCGTATGACGAGCTTTTGATTTTGAAAACTTTCGACTCGCTGTTGTTTTCTTTTTGTTCACCCTGCTTTTATTCTTTCTTCCCTTTTCACGGCACGTCAATTATGATCGATGAGCTAAATGATAAGTTTTAATGCTCAAATCCTCTTATTGAAAGGTATTAGTAATGAAATTCGCGCGTAACGAATTAATTTCGATAAAAGAAAAGAGGCCGTATAATATCGCGTGACATTGTCCAATACCTGGTCGATAATAACAAATATCTTTGCTTCGTTAGGTGGTGTTATTTTTTCGACGCTTTAGCAATATCTTTCCATTGAACTTTTATAAAAGAATGACGAGTATAACGTTAGGATCAGAGAGGGATTACAGTTAACGGCATTTAATCGGATGAAAAGAATTTCGTTAATCCGCGGCGCGTCAAAGCTCCAGAAAGTTCTTACAAATTGACGAATATAAACCGGTCAAAAAGAATCGCTCGCTGCACAAAAACATCTCGTGTATATGCAGAGGCCGCCGCCCATTCCGCTCTCAAAACGAATGAACCATATCGACTTCCGATATCACGGAGAGAGCGCGCCGGCAGCCAACGCGTCCTCTGTCGCCAAAAGGGTTCGTCGCGAAAAAGAGAATAATAATTTTTTCAAGAACCGATAAAAGCCCAACGGGAGGCAGATGTGCTCCTGCCAGGTTTTGAGTTTTTCCCCGGGAAAAGGTTTGTTTCCACTTAGCGGCGTTAACGCGAGCTTGATTGCCCGGCCCCGGCGATCCATCCATCCGTCCGTCTGTCGGCGCGAGCGAATCCCCCTCCTCCGCGCCGATCGCTGCGAGAGCGTCGCCGGAACATCGTTTTTCGGATCGGCCTGCCTGCAGTGATGCAATTGTGCGGGGGAAAGAGGCGCGTCGGCTAAAGTGGTTATCGATGCACGTTATTGCCCCGCGCCGGCCGGACTCGCAGAGGAAGTGCTTTGTGATGGCCCGAAAGGCTCGAGATAACGACGCGGAATCGCGCTTGCAGTATTGAGAATCAATTTCGGCTCTTTCGCCCTCTCGACTGTTCGCGAGTTGCAACTTCCTATTGTCGATCTTTTGTGTGTGTTTTTGCATTGATCAAATTTCAATAATTTATTGTCTAAAATTACTTTTATTGTTTTCAGAACTTTCAATTGCAAGCAAATTTTAATGAATTTGAGCGTATAAAACAAAATAAATTTTGAATCAAATCTCAAAGTGATACGATGTTATTATTTTCAAAACCAATAAATTTTTTTCAGCTCCGAAAAAGGACAAACTTGCTCTCGGGCAAACTGAAAAGGAAAAAAAAAAACTGTCACCAGTTATTTTCCACAATAAAAAGGCAGTTACCGTAAAATGCGTAAGAGCGGCAGTCTGTCCTCAGTTCCCATAAGCAGGAGCCGAAGCCCGGCCGAATGCGCAGTATCACGGAAAAGACCCCCGTTCCGTATCGCATGTCATAATACCTCCGACAGTTGCCGTCCTCCTGGGCCGGCGGCGCGGGGCGGCTCTCGTGTGCGCATCGAATGCCAGGCGGCGGCCCGAAGCGAAGCGCGACGAAAGCAAGCAATCAAAGGGAATAATTCACGAGGCGGCGGCATTGTGTTTTCCGCTCGCCCCCTTTTGCCCCCCGACCGACGGGGGGGAAAGGCTACCTGGCCGTCGATAATACAGGGGGGGAGCAGCGCTAACGCGATAACTCCGGGGCGGACTCTCTGTTTCTGCAGAGAGCGCCGACGGCGATTTGCATTCTTTTTTGCACGGCCGCGGCGGCGGCGGCCTCGTTCGAATCACTTTAGTCGCTTTCCCGTTCCGATGTATGGCTTACAGACTCGAGCTGCAGTGATGAGTTAATTCTTTTACGAGCGCGCTAAGTGCTCGGGGTGATTAGAGATTTTTATGCATTCCTGTTCGTTCGGTCGCTTATTCAGCGATGCTAATGCGCTTTGTCAGAAATATTATACTTTTACGACTTCGAACAATAAAGATATTAGTTATCATTGTTTCTCGGGAATAAGGAGTTATTCTATAGTTATACCTGCGAATGCACTTAAAGCTAAAGCGCATTTCAAAAATGGTTTATTCATTTTTAAAAAAAAAGAATTAACAGCGTCGTGCGCGGTCGTTTCATTTGTTTAACGTTTCTTCGATGCAGAAGGATACAAGTCTGCTTTATTACGCTGAGTAAGCGCCTGAAAACTTATTTTTATTCTAGAAAAAAAATATATATATATACTTAATTGCCAGTAGTCTAGGACGTTTCGACCCAAGAGCGAAAAATTACTTGTAACGAGATTCAGAGAGTATTACCTAATACAGCGTGACGTGTGAGCATATAAGCGCCACCTTCTCGAGGATTACGTATTAGCTGCTGCATCATCGAGTCGACTCCTATACATATATACGATTCTCCACGGTTACTGACACTCTCCTCCCCATTTCGTTCTTTCCTTATTCCCGGTGCAATATTATATTATAATCCCCGCAGTGCACAGAGCCTCGACGTGTCTTATATACCAGCGGCGGGATCGGAGGGTGAAAAGACAGACAGAGCTGGAATCGAGAGGGAGATATTCGAGAAAAATGTGGGTTGGAAAAATAGAATCTGCGGCGGAACCCTGTATATTAATAAAGCGATTTTCCCGAAAAAAAAATAGCGGAAGCGTTTTCTTATAAACGCGGATACTCTGATTTTACAGCAACAATTCATGTTTATACGTTTGTTTTCCAATAATAAACCGCTGCCGGGTAATAAACGGCAGAAGAAGCTCAATTTCCCGAGGTAGCATTATTCGTCTCTGATTCTCGAAAGGCATCCAATTAAGTGAGAGCAATAGGGAAAACGCAATAAAGAGGCAGGAACGCGCGCTTGGAACAGCGGCGAAGTAATAGAAGGCGCGAGCGGGATGATGGAAGTGGCTGAAGAAAGTGCGCCGTCGGAGAGTAAAACTTGAGGCGGTGGCGCAAGTACGCCGAGGCAATACGGTTTTTAGGAGGCGTACGCGACGGGAGGGCGAGGAAGTGGGCAAGAGAAGGAGAGAGGAGGGCCGAGGGGAAGGGAGCTTGTCTGGGAGATTAGCACCTAGTATAAAAGTTCGAGAGCGAAACGACGGTAGCAGCGGCAGCAGCAGCCGCAAAGACGCTATGGAATAGCGGGAGCTTGCAAGCACAAGAAAGTCTCTCGAAGGATGAGGATGACGAAGGAGGAGGCAGGCTGTATAAGCCCCTCTCTCTCTCTCTCTCTCGTTTTTCTTCTACGTGCATAGTATATATACGGCGCGCGGCCGCTGGGAGGGAAAATTAGTTTTCAGAAATTTTTCATGAAAGCCGGGGCCCCTGAAAGGGGCGAGAGCTTTCTCTCCCGTCGGCTATTTTTGTTCGCGGCCGCGTGCGACGCTCGGCGATTCAATAGCCTTTATTTTATACCCTCGTGTTAACCCACACATCTTTCCTTATTACGCGCTTTCTTTCCTTCTCTCTTTCTCATTCAGGGCTTTCTTTCCATTATGCCCTCTAAAGAAGCGGCCCGCGCTCCTTATTACGAGGTCCGCCCGACGCGCGAGAGAGAGAGAGAGAGAGTGAGAGAGAGCAGAATTAAATCCCCGAGCCCGTAATTAGTTTTGGACAGTGCGCGAGAGGCGCGTTAATTTTTCCAATTAAAAAAGAGGGAGCTGCGCCGAGTATAAATGCTAACTACGAGGATGCCATTGTCGAGGAGCCCGGGCTGAAAGCCCGAGGACTTAATGATTAATCATTCTGCCCTGCGCGCTCGTTAAAAAAAGAAAAAAGAAAGAAGCAAATTCGCGTACGCAGACGAGCGGGGGACGAATGGCAGCTTTCAATTATTGTACATCCGCCGGTCTTGAAAGGACACACGCATATATCCTTTTTCTTTACCTTAATTGCGTAAACGTTCCTTCGAATATTTCCTCGAGCCCTTTTTTCGATTAATTAAGGGCGCAATTATACACGCACGAGATTCTAAAGCAATAAGAAAAAAAAACTGCATTCATTTATACGCGCCGAATCATTATACTCCGTTTCTACTTCCCTAGTTGAATTTTCGGTTCCAATTTAAAGCCGACTTGCGTTTCGGCACTAGTGGTGCCGGAGCTAGGAAATCCGCTATAAAATTTTCAGCGGAGAACAAAACCATGAATAATAATGGCGGCGAGGCATCCCGGCGGAAATGAATAGATGGCGCGTCTAGCGTAGTGCCGCTCGCATTATGTCGGCATAGGGGGGTTGAAAGTCGGTCGAGCTCTCGGGGGTGGGAGCCGCTGTCATAAGCGCGCGCGTTCTCCGCGGCATTCCGCAGCCCTATTCAAGTATGCTGCGCTCCGGATCGTGTTCCTTTGACGCCGGCGCTCTGTGCCGCGAGCGCGCGTTTGTTTCCTCCCCGGCGACGACGAATTAAGCGCCCCCGCTCTTGTGTTTTCGCGAATTGCGCCGTTTCTACGGTGTACGTGGTTTTGTGGAGAGAAACTTGGGACTGTACGGTACCGGTAAAAGATTGAATCTTGGATGTTGCTAGATCAAATTCGAGTTTATAATTTTGAGAATTTTCAGAGGTTTTACCGATAAGAGCTGCGGAAAATTTCTCAGAAATTTATTTTAGGAAAAATATCGCTAAAAATAATACGTCCAGAGTAAATGTTTGAAAATCCCGTGATCCTCGGGCAATTCGAAAAACAGCTCTCAGCTCTCCTATTTTCCCGCGTAGTGGAGAGAGAGAGAGAGGCTCTCAATCAAGGATTTTCAAGAGAGCTGCTGCCTCTCGGTCCTCGGCATTATTCGCTCGAACGCCAAGGCACTCGGAGAAAAGCCCCTGAAATTCTAAGGAACATCGCGACAGAGGAGGAAGATCGGCGTCCTCCGCTGAAAAGGCGCCTCGGAATCTCACAAGGACGCTTAATCGAACGAGCGGCGAGGCCGCCGCCGCCGCCGCCGCCGCCGCCGCCGCGTGTCCTGCCCGGAATGTGGCGCTGCAAAGCCGCGTCAATACGCTCCTCTCTCGGCCCGGACGCCCGGCGCAGCGCCTGCTGCCGCTGCCGCCGCCGCCGCCGCCGCTGCTGGTGGGGAGAAACAGAGCGGAGAAGGAAGGAAGGTGCCTGAGAAAAGCGGGGGGAGGCGAGAGATCACTGCGCCACCGATATTACTACCAGCCCCGAAGATTACCAATATCCTTGAGAGGCGCGCGCAGTGCCTCTCGTCATAAAAGCCGCGCCGAGCGAGAGAGAGAGGGCTTACCGAGATATTACGTCTAGAGCCTCAATTTTCGCGACTTCATTTTCCGAAATGTACCCGGCCCCGGAAAAGCAGAATGGAGCCGAGTTTGGACTCGAGCTCTGTCCGCCGCGCGCCGCGCTGAAACAACCTGCGCGAAAGAAAAGCTCTTTTGAGGACGCGCGCCCGCCGCTTTATGACATTATGAGCTATATATCGGCTTTCCCGCAGGCCTTAGGATAAGCTCTGCAAGTCGAGCGTAAAGGAGCGCATTCACGTCAAAGCCTCCGCTTCTATTTTCAGTGCTCATTTGGAGCGTCGTAAAGACGATGGCCTGCCCGCTACCTTTTATGTACCTCTACTTCTGCGATGACTTTTTTTTACGTCTCAAAAACTTCCGCTCTCTCTCTCTCTCTCTCTCTCTCTTTCTCAGCCCTGCGCGCACCGGCAACTTTTTAATGTCCCATATCGGCGAGATTGCCACTGCCTTACTTCTGCCTATCATTGCTCTCTTTATTTACTCAATTATACTTTCTATACTACGGAAAACTTACGTCTTATACATTTATATCGCGACATTTACATTGCTTGTTAAACGCAAGGGGGAACATCTTCTAATAAGAACTATTCCGTTATATTCTCTATACTTCCTGCACTCGTTTTCATCTCGAAAAAGTCACCGTTTATTGCAGATTCCCAACGGTGGCGCGGAGCACTAATAAAAGCACAAAACAAACACTCAGCCCCGAAAAAAGGGTATACACATCCCTCGCGGGGCGTTCGAGAGCGAGAGATAAAAGGCGCAAGGGCAATCCTCACTTGTCCGGGCAATCCGCAGTGAATCCGTAATCAGAAAACGACACAGTTATTACAGCGGCTCATCTCCGTCAGAGCGGCGGCTGGTGTAAGATGGTGCGCCGGCGGTAAGGTCGCTCGCTCTCCCGCACAATGGGCCGGGGCCATTGTGCGCCCTCGGCTCATTGTGCCCCCCACAAAGCTTTAATCCGCGAGCGGATCTGCGCTAATGTCAACAGCGACCCGAGACTCTGTCTCCGCTCTGCGCGAGCTCGCCTTTGTGAGCGTCAAAGCGGCCGTGCTTATTGCACATTCCGAATTAATGGACGGAATTTTAAATCGCTCTCTGATTTAACGACGGAATCGACGATTACTTTTGATTAATGCGCCGGGACACACACTTGCCCGTCGGTCCGAATAGATTTTCCGACTGGCCGCCTTCTTCCGTATATTCTGTGAATTGCTTTCTTTACAAATCATTGCCTGTATATTTAATTAATTCGATGCATATTTAACGAATAAATCTCTGTTTGATACCGCGTTTTACCAGAAACACGTTAAAACCTAAAACTCAACTCTCGGAAATCTTGGTCGAGCGGATAAAAATGTCAGCAAGTCCCAGATAAAAGGCTCTTGCATACCCGATTGAAGTCCACCTAATCTCGGCGGGCGACCCGGTTCGCGCGTCGCCCGCGGCCGTCTCTCCCCCGCCCTCCCCCTCTTATATATGCGCCCGCGGTAAGTGCGTACAAGCCGAGAGCGGCGTGTAATCCACCCCCCGAACGGCCGGTAATCGCTATTGTGCCGCATCCCCGGTGCGGTGCCAAAGTCCCATGAGCGGTTTTTCGGACGTGTGCGCCGCGACGGACTATATATGAGCCCGCGCGTGTTTGTGCCCGGCCGGCCGGCGAGCCTCCATTGTCGGGGCTTTAATGAGAGTCGTAAAGGCGACAATCACGCTGTAACGGACAATTGGTTGCGCGCGCGCAGCGCTCGTCGACGGGGACATGTGTTGTATTTTCGCTTGATTCCTGCGGCTCGAGGTAATTGCTATGCTTAACGCTCGTTATTTATCGCTCGGAGATTGCTCGGGCATTGTGCGCGCTCGTCGCGCGGGGCTGTAAATCTTTTTTAAGTAATCGAATTCTGGGCCGCAGCGAGAGACTTTGAAGCGCTGATAATTGTCGCTTAATCCCTGGATTTAGCTGGGACAATAGTTTCGAGGAGTATTAATTGATGCGGTTTTGGGGGACAGTCTGATTGAAGGCTTTATCTTTTTTAAGGTTGAGTTTTTATTTGGTAAAATTATGAATAATGATTAATATAAACAATATATTAGAGAACAATGGTTATTACAGTAATTCACTGAAGATATCGATAAAATAACAACTGTATTTACTTATCCGTTACGAAAAAGCCGCATTTATGACGGTTTCTCCGCATTAAAATTACTCAATCCAGCCATAAAAATGCGAAAAAAAGCCTCTCTCCCCGCGAATGTCTTTTTCGGAGAGCCAGGCTCTGAAAAGCATCCGGCGAATATAAAATATTTATTTAACAATCGGCTCGCTCAATTAACCGCCGACGTTATTGAAAGCATAAACTCGGCAACCGTTCAATTGCCCAGCGCGATTTCGCCCGTAAAACCGCGGCCGCCGCCGCGCGAATTCGTTTCTAGCAATCTCCTCGCGTCGCTTGTATACAAATTACAATATCGCGCCGGTTTACAGCTCGGGCGCGTTAAATTTACGCCGGGCATAAACGCTTAGGCCGTGGAATGCCTAAACGGCCGGCACGTCACATCATAACCATAAACGCCCCGCTGCCGCCGCCGCCGCCGCCGCCGCGCTCTTTTTCTCTCCTTGTCTCGAGCGAGCGAGGAGTTTGAATCGCGCTGAACTTGGGACGATCGCTGTGCTCCTAACTGCCCGCCTATTAAGCGTAATTTACGCCGCGCGTCGATATGACAGTACTTACAATGTCATTACCGGCGGGCTTATTTTGACATTCTTATCGCAGAGAATCGCCGGAGTGCGCTAATCCCCCGGGTGCTTCGCCCCCCTCGTCGCTTCCCCAGAGCACTTTTTTTTTCCTCTTCTTGCGCTCTCTCTCTCTCTCTCTCTCTCTCTGTCTGTCGTCGTCGCGTCTCGATGCGTCGCCGCCGTAATCCGCTATTAATTGCCGCCACAAAGACCGCTCCCCGACGCTTTGAAATATTTATGATGTTGATCTTCAATCGTCATGCGAGAGAGCTCCGGGGCCCCGGAGCCGCTCGGCTCTACTTTGCGGGTGTGAAATATTCATGGCGAGCGCTGCCTTATCAAAGACGGTAGCTCTTTTTGTCGTCGGACGGGAACGTATTGTGATGTCGCTTTTAATTTTCGGACGACTGCCAATTAGGCTGGATGAAAATATTAGATTTGTTAAGTGATTAGCAATCGTTGCGGATGCGATGATATAAGAGATTTGTGCCAGATTATGTAACGCGTTTTATTTTTAATTAACTCGATTGATCGATAGGCTAAGAATTTGCAAGGAACTATAAATAAATACGAGTAAGATGCAGTTATTCTAATTTTAAACCTCGCAATGAAACTGAAAGAAAGTAATCCAAGATGCAGATATATGGAAAATTCCTGATGAATGTAACGAGGTGCAATTCAAAAGAAGTTATTAAACTTTGATCTTACATTACCTGAGCCGACATAAACAAAGTCTTTGTTAAGCCATAATGTATCTTATGCTTACTACTTGTTGATTACCTAAAACGTTGATACTTTAATGGTAATTCTGGAATGGTACAAGCGCAGGTATTCATTAACGATAAATTGTAACTACTAATTATAAATAATTGGAAAATATGATAATTGCCAGCCAATATACATGAGCGTTATTAAATAGTTCCTCCGCACGAAAGCACTAAACCACGATAAAATACACATTTACCAGATTCGAAACTACATTCGGCCGAAAGAAATGAATTATGCTGCGAAGATAGATAAAAGTTAATTGAATTTCTAATCTCTGATGTACAACCCGCGGAGAGGCTCGAATTTTTCCGAGTCCGACTCCCGGGCGCTTCCAAGATAAACGCTCGATCTCGCAACTGCGAGAGAGAGAGAGAGAGAGCCGCATTAGCTCCTAATAGGCGATGCGCGGTGCGGCAAAAAAATAATGCCCGGCCACGCAAATAAGAGCTTATAGGCCTCCAATTAAAAAGTCGTTACTTACCAGGCGGCGACATTATGCGCGTCGTTAGCGGGATCCGCGAAATATAATTTAAAATGGGAAAATTAGAGAGGTCGGGAGACGATGTGCAGCGGGCAGGCAACAATTTGCCGCGCGCGCCGTCTAGAAAACTCTTTGATGTATCCAGACAGCGCAGATATCCGCACTAATAAGGAAGCCCCGATGGCATAACGATGACGAAAAGAGAGAGAGAGGAGAGAGAGAGAGAGAGGAGGAGAGTGGAAACGGCGCACGGTAGCATTGGTTCGTCAATGATGCACTTGCGCGGAGTTAACGGTGCGCATCCGAGCGCAGACGCGAGCTGCAGCTTTTAACGATTCGCGTGTCGTTTAATTTAATTTGACGATTGCTCGTTAAACGAACGAGTCGACGGCTCGAGCTCGGCATTAAATCTCGCACCTTCGGCCCGCTCGAATAATTACTCTTCGCCTTTCTTTCCTAAGCTCGGAGGTTCGCTCTGCACCTTGTCTTGCATCGAGCGGATCGCTGGAAAAGAAGTCGCGCGTCCCGACCTTTTCCGATAAGCTTTTTATTCGCTGTACGAACGAGTTACGTCCTTACGGAAAGTAATGGGTCAGATATTTCATAAATCTTATTAACAAGATGAAATAATCAGAGGAATCGCATTTGCATGTTTTATAAGAATATTGATATTGAGCCAGGCTTTTTCATTCTTCGAATGTATAAATACCGCGGGATGATTATTTAATTCCACGTAAATTATTCAACGAATGTGAGAACATCAATGCCGGCAAAATGCACAAAAATAGTACGATAGTGTACTCCACGTTTAATTATTGTTTGTTTTTCCCATTTTTACTATTTGCTTTGAAAATATTATTTAATGAATTAAATGCAAATCCCTTTTAAAGATGCATAATACTGGCGGGGCATTAGCGGCCTCTATCTCTTACTTGTTACTCGTTTGCGTGCCTTCGAGATTTTATAGCGCTTTGCACATGTGCGTTTATGATTTTCACATGTAACTTAGTCCATATTTAATTGCTCTGCCGCCTCTGCCTACTACGTAACTTTATAACCGACCTTCTTAGATTAACGATGATTAAGAATATAATATAATCATTAAATTTGAGGGAAATTTACCGACAATGAAATTCTTATTTTACGGCCTATTTCTAAATTTAATCCTCCGTTTAAAACGTCTTTGCGAAGAATGAATTATTAATGTTTTCAGATCGGAATAAAGGCGATCCATTTTTATCGAAACCTTTTGCTGCTATATATACAATTTAAAGAGACCGTTAATTTCCCAGCGCAGCAATGTCTTTTAGCAGTGCGACTTCTCGGAATTTCTTAATCAAAGCAAAAATTGTATCACCTAAAAGCTTTATCAGCGGTCGCAGATGCAGTAATGCGAGATCATTAGCGATCGAGACAGTAGTTTTTCTGTATTCAGCCCGATGCTCCCTCGACATTCTGTGCGAATGAAAACTCTTTCTCGGAAAGCCCCTTACAATATATCCCCGTACACGCATTATAATACAAATACTGACCCTCATTCAGAGGAGCCCGGCTGCCTTCTAAGAATGCTAATTATTATCGAGGAAAAAGCCGGCATCTTATAAACCGCGATTACAAACAGACGGCCATTGATAAGATTGCGACACAGTGTTATTATCCCGTCCGCACTTGGCTCCGAAAGGAAGTCTCTTGCACTCCCGTTTATCTCCCTCTCTCTCTCTCTCTCTCTCTCTCTCTCTCCCCGGCGACGTTTCCTCATTGCCGCGAAATCCCGTTCGTCCGATAAGCGAAAGAAGACCGGAACGCCGTTCTTATATACATACACATACACACACACACACGTGAGCGCGCGGCCTCGCGCATAATTGACGTACACGCAGATAATTGGGAAATCGACGCTCTCCGCGGCGGCGACACGAGAGAGAGAGAGAGAGAGAGAGAGACAGAGAGAGCAGAGCCCGAGCTGCTTTATAAAATATATACGAAGGCGAGCGGAATAACGGTACCGTTTAACGACGAGCTTATTTCATGCGCGGCTTGATAACAAGGGAAACAACGCGGCCAAAACGAAATAGAGTCGTTATAGAGGGCGCGACTTCTGCGCGCGAGCGGAGGGATTAATTATACGCGCGGCGACGGTAGTCGTTCGCGGAGTTTAGTGCCCCATCCGAGAGGTAGGATGCCGTATATTTACGAAGAAGCTGTAAAACGGAGGCCGGGCTAAGTGCTAGAGCTACCACTATTTACGAGGATAAAAATTTTTTACGCCGGCTTGATGATGTCGGGGCCGGAGAGCGGCAAAAAGCCGGGGAGTTTGTTATCCCAAGCGATAAGTGCTAATGATCGCACAATGTTGACGGCGGGAGGGGGATTATTATTTAATCGCCCGAGCCCCGTAAATTTCCTTTTAAAAGAAACTGATTTTCCAGAGAAATAACGAATTCCCAACCCTTTGAAGGCGTCGACCGCGGCAGCCATTAAAAGCGAGCAGTCGTCACCCCGTGGATCCGGAGATTCCGCGAGTCCGGGTGCGAGGACGGCAGAGCACTTGTATGAATTATTGTAACGCGCCTCGCTCTCCCCTCGCATCCCCTCGCAATAAATACCTCGACAAACCCCCGGCGGAAGCTCGCGGCATCCGGTGATCAGAGGGCGCACGTGCCGAAACTAAAGATCCCCGCGGCTGCTGCGCGACGCGCGCGTATATACCCTTTGCGGCTGCTCCGCCATGGTTGTCGCGGCCCGCGCGCGCACTTGCTCTTCATTATTCCGATCGCTGTGCGTACACCGCGCTCTCTGCCTTGACAATTTATCTCCGCTTCGGCGCACTCGCTCTCTCTCTCTGTCTCTCTCTCCGCGCGCCGGTCGGAATTAGAAGCTTGGAGACGCAGCGATCCGTTAAACTGCTCTCGCGAGCGACGCGCTTGTCATCTTTCTCTCTCTCTCTCTCTCTCTCTCCCTGCCTAAGGATCCGCCGGCATTTGCGTTTGTGCGTGCAATAATAATGCGAATGATTTAAATCGCCTTTCCGCGCGCAGCCTCGGCTCCGGATGCGCCGGCCAAGCCAGTTAAACTCTATTTCTGAAGGCACTACTAAAACCTGCCCCTGCCTTTTCTTTTCCTTTCTGCGCGAGCATCAAAATCTACTTATGAATCTAGTATAATTAAAGCTTGTTGCGAACAAGACTTTTCAGAAAACAATGCTTTGTACTAAAATTTGTTCACTTTATGACGGAAATGTTTAACGTTTTGTGAAAAGAACAATGGATCCAGCGAGGACAACAGCAGCCGGAACTTTAATTTGACGCGTATATTTTTAGCCCGACACGCGGCTCGTCATTTTCTCTTCCAGGAACGATCATCGTCGCCTGCCATAATTTCGGTCATACCCTCCCACATAACCGTACTCCGGGAACTTTCCGGAAATTGGAACCGCTCTAACAAACGAGCCTCTCGGCGTCGGCGCGATCCAGCAGCGGCGGCAGCAGCAGAAGCAGAGCAGCTTATCGAAAAAAAAAAGAAGCAGGCCGCGAAGGGGGAGAAAAAAAAAGAGAAGACTCGGCTCCCGAAACAATAATAATTTGGACATGTGCGGCCCATACGCGGAGAGATCTTTCTTCTCCGTGAGGGCTCGTCTTTTACGCGCGATCTTTTTGAGGCTGCTCTCTCTCTCTCTCTCTCTCCCACATCTGGCTGCTGCGCCAGTGAGGAGATGAGCCCGAGTCGGTTCCGCTCTTCTCGTGAAATCACATAATGAATTCTTTTGTACCTTCTATTTCTGTGGGAGAGCGATTTTATTTCTGCCGCCGCCACCGAGGAGGGAAAAAAGCTGATTCGGAGCTCTCTCTCTCTCTCGCGGAATGGGAAAACGATTCCGTGCGTGCCATTATAATGCGAGAGCTCTGCTCTCTCGCCGTCTCTCCGAATTTTTAACGAAATACGGGCGATTGAAAAGCCGCGAGAGCCGAGAGAACTCGATTGGCCAAGATTATTAGCTGAGTCTGCAAAAATACGGTTAACGGCTTCATCAAATGTTTTTACACACTTTTGCCGTTCGGCGAGGAAAAAAATCATTTGAATAACGTTTTCTCTTTTACGGCGTAAAGAATCGTAAAATTCTAGTCTCCCGGGAAATGAGTGTAATTATAACAGTCGCGTATCAATCACCCGGGCATTTTTCCCTCGAATCTGGTTGGAACTAGAGGCGGAGGTAAAAAAAGAGAATAAAAAAATATCCGCCGAATAACTCAACTTTCCGCATCCAATCTCGGCTGGAAAAGCCGTTCGGACTCGCCTCGCGCAGTCCATTAATCAAGAATCCGCAAGAATGACTCGCGCGACAGTTTACGTTATATACCTCGGCGGAAAACGGCGGAAACGCTCGCTAAAACCGCTGATCAGTCGGCGCGAAAACACACAAGAGTATCCGAGGATTTTTGCAGCGGCGCGTCGATTCGTCAGCGGCGCGAAATTCTTTTCAGCCCGCGCCCCTCTTTTTATTGCAGTTTTATAGGCGGCTCTCCGCGAGCGAGCTGCGCGCGCGTGTCGTTTGCATAATTTACGAACAGGCTCCGCGGCGTTCTCTCGCGGCGGCGCGGGCGAGCTGCTCGGCCGGCGCGCTTATGATTCTGATTATACGATGATGACGATTGTACAGTGACTGCGAATAAATTAACTTTCTACAAGTGCAACGAGGAGGCTTTTTTTTTCAGGTTTCCGCGGCTGGAACGGCCGCGACGATTTTTATATATCCGATTTATTAGATAAACAAATATTTGCAAAAGTCGTTTACGCCGAGCGTTTAGAAAGTTGAGTTCTCGGCTTGGAATTAGCGCTTTTTTTTTTACTTCTCTCTCTCTCTCTCTCTCTCTCTCTCTCTCGGCACCCGGCGGCATTTTTTCTTTATTAATGAAAATTGCGCAAAGCTCGCGTGTTTGTATTTGGCTTTCAAAATAATATATCCGCGGAAAGCGTTCTCGCGCAGATAAGAGGCGGGCACATTTCATTTTCTCGCCGAGTGCCTGCATGCGCGGTCGCAATCGGATTGCACTCGGCGTAATCGTTTTACTCGATAAACTTACCTGGCTGGAAAAATTGATTGAAAAAGAAAAGAAGAGGTTGGACGCGGGGATATATCTTACCTGAAACAGAGAAAAAGAGCGAAATAATTATTAAAAATTTAAATAATCGTTTTATAATGAATTCAAAGAGTATTAAAAAAAACGCGCACACGCTCGGTTAATCACAGTAATAAGAGAAACAGAAGTGTGCGGTGTAGAACTAGTCTGCATAATGGAGTTTAAATTATTGACTTAAAAGAATCTAAAATTAAAACGCTGATGCTTAATGATCGAAATTGATTGAAATTTACTCAACGTCCAATAAACTGGAAAGAATTTCCTCCAAATGAGCACATTTACGTTTTTAATGAAGTGAAAATTTTACTTAAAAAAAAGTTAAATTGGTAATATCTGCATTAATTATATTCAAATGCCGTTAATGACATGTCAACTAATTAAAGAGAAAATCAGGGGTTTACGGTGATAGGCAAAGCTCGTTATTCGAAATTGCTTTATGCAAAAAGGCAAGTAGCGAGATTTTTACCGTTTCCTGGAAATCCTAAGCGCTTTACGTTCGTCTTTTTAATTGCACTGTTAATCCTGCCTGCAGCAGTCAATCACTTTTCACGTTCAGATATAAAACGAACTCAAAAAAAAGAACTGCGATAGTAAAGTGCATTTTTGTCTCTCGTGGGAAAGGCTCATTCAACTTTCGAGGCTGCAAAATTTGTTGGCAACTTGCAACGAGTCGCTCGACGGAGCTATTATTACTTAGGGACAAGTTGAAATCAGGAATGTTTAAAAAATTCGAATTCATTTAATAAAAAAACAGAACCACATAATAACAAGGGGCGACAAGATAAATCACTCAGGGCGGTATATTTACAAAGACCAGGCAGCAGACAGGCCGGCATTGTCCGCAATCGGCATAAACGCGTAATTACCGCTCTGAAAATTCAAATCGCCGCTCGGAATCTCGAGCGCACTCGATCGAGTGCGGCCGCCGCAACACCTATGCAGCTCTCAACAATCGCTTAAGAAGAAGAAGAAGAGGGATCAGTCGAGGAGAAGAAGAAGAAGCAGAGGAGGAGGAGGAGGAGGAGGAAGGGGAGCGCGGTAGCTCAAGGAGAGGAGGGCCTCATCTCCCTCCCCCCGGGGGAATAAATACCTGGAGATGTAATCGCCGAAGGAAACAAGCGGCGGGATTGTTCGGGGAATAATTGAAAGCGCCGCTTTCTTTGCCCGCAGAGAGCTTCTTCCATTCCCATTCCCGGCGGCGGCACTGCGTTAAGTGCACTTGCGCGCGCGTGCGCGCCTCCGCGCGGAGGGGGAGGGGAGGAGAGATCCGATCGCCGAGCTGATCGGCCGGCTCTTAATGTATGCGTAATGCTGCAGCCGAGCCGCCTCTCCTCATTAACGCCCGGGATCCGAGAGAGAGAGAGAGAGAGAGAGAGCCCGCTTTTGTGCCCAGGTATATCAGGGGACTTTCGGCCCAGCAGATATAGACCTCACGTCTCGACCTTCGCGAGCCTTCTTTTCGGCAGACTGCGGCCGAATGAAATCGCACGCGAGCGCGCGCGCGCGAGAGAGGTGCTACTTAGATGCGCGATAGGCCGCCGGGCGCAGGAATTTTTCACAGTCGACAAAACAAACAGTCCGCCCCGCCACCTGTCCCCCCGCCCGGGCTCGATTAATCTTTCGCCGATTTTTATTTTCTCCGAGAAGCAGAGGGCTTTCCCGTTGATTAAAGCGCATATATACTTAACGAACTTGAAATTTCGGACAATCTCGCGAATGGCCCTCGCTCCGCGGAATTACAAAGTGGCGCGCGCGCTTGCGAGTATTCATTGCGGGAGAGGTAAGAAATTACGGGAAACTACGTCGTACATAACGCCGATAGCCGAGAGGGAGGGTGGGCCGGAGGGCGGGCAAAAAAAAGAAAAGGAGAGAGCCCCGGACTTTATACCTCCTTTTTCACGAGCCAGTAAAGTGTGGCGGGAGTAGCGCAGCATCCTCTCTCTCTCTCTCTCTCTCTCTCTCTCGCTGCCGCTGTCCGGCTTCTATCCTCTCAATAATACAAAACTCGAGGCAAGGAGAGGGGGCTCGAAAATTGTGATCGAAGATAGTATCGGAAAGCAATAGCTTAGACCAGTGGGGGCCCCTGAATAAGTGATGGGACAATATTTTTAAAACGCCTATAATTCGCGCGGAGGCCGCGTCTCTCTCTCTCTCTCTCTCTCTCTTACCCCCACGGATGGACCGGCGTGTATTTATCGGCCCGCAGAGTATAGAGCGCATACTCGGCTCGCTGCCCCTGGAAAAAGAAGGCCGATCATCATTTATAGAGCGGTGCAGGGGCGCGCGCGAGTTCTACACTTTTATTCGACTTTTTTTTTTTTCTTTTTTTATCTTCTTTTCTCTCGGTGCTCCTTTTGCTCTACAATCGGTTTGAGAGTCGGCGGCGGCAGCCCCAGGGATCATTGCCGTCGTTTATCGGCGGGGGCTTTAATTAATAATGAAGCGGCGCGTGTCCTCTCGATTGACTTTCGCTGTACACGGCCCCGCGTGAATCACACGTGGAATTTCGATATTGCGATATATTAAATTACGATCTTTTTTTTGTTATACCTTTCCTTCCCGAGCTTATTAATGTATGTATATATACAATGAGGAAAGTTCAGCTGCCGCGCAGGCAAATCCTGTTATTTTTTCTTTTTTTTCTTAAACTTTCAGCCGGTTGATAAGGAAAGTAAACATATTTATAGGATATTTATGCTTGAAAAATGTTTTGCATTTAATGAAATAGTTATTTATTCTCGAGAGAAAAAGCTTGATTAGATAAGGAACTCGAGGCGATCTCCTAAGTCAAGCTGCTATCGGGCAAAGCGATCATTAATATTAGTTTAATACATTAAATTAGCCGCAATAAATAACGAAAGCTAATGAAAAGAGCCTCGATAAACTTTCCTCCGCCGTCTTTATTAACAATATTCGCACTCTCGTCGAGCGCCGTACTTTCCCGCTTCTTAGCGCCGGAATCCCATCGGAAAAGGAGGCTATCGACGTGGGCCCCTCGGGATGAGCTTGATAAAACTGGTTGCCGTTCCCGAGCTTGGCTCTTCCGGCTTCGGCTCGCGGCGAGTATCTGCGCGCCTGCAGACGAGAGAAGAGAGGAGCGATTGTTTCGCCGCACTCGTTTATGCAGATGTGGGACGACGGCGGCGGCGGCGGCGGCGATGTGCACTGCAGGCGTTATATCGTTTATGGTAAGTGAACGGACCGGCTCACTTATCATTCCTTTTGGCTCGTTGTTGTTCGCGGAGCGTATTACCGCTCGATGCGCGCGGAGAGCGGCCCGCGAGCGCTTTTGTTCGGCCTTTTGGCCCATTGTTGCCCCGGCCGTAAATAATTAGTCGATTCGCTCGGGAAGCCGCTCGGGCTTTTTATGACGCGCTCTCGACTTTGACAGTTGATATTCGCCGACCGGATATTGGAAAGCCAGCCAATGTAAATAATGGTTATTGTTATTATTTCTCCCCGCGCGCTGGACCGTTATACATCGATAACCGCCTCGGGCAGCACAGCGTGGCGGCCGAACGCTCCAGATTTCGGATAAATTTAGGACAATTATCTGGAAGAAAGTCGCGGCCGGGGGAACAATGCGACACGCGCTCGGCGGCACTTTTGTTCTGGGTTGAAAAGCTTGCGGTTCCGCCTCGTATATATCTCGCGCGCGGCGGTGCGCTTACGCGTCGCCGCGCGGAGAGATGGCAGGCAGATAGAGGGCACAGTGCGGGAATTCCGCGGTAGCGTTTCTTCTGCGCGCGTATTATCTGCTGGTAAGGTCTCGTTGCGACGCCGCGGGCATTGTATTGTCGGCTCACCGCGGCAAAGCCGATTAACGCAATTACATCGCCGATATTAATCGACGTCTGATCGGACAATAGGGCCCGGGAGCAATTTTAATTGGAAGGAAGCCGCCGAGGATCGATGAAGTATAAATTGCGAGAGCCGAACGACGAGGACGAGGGGGGGGGGGGGGGGGGGGGAACTCTCCCGCTGCCCACCGAGATTCGATCATTCGAGCGCGCCGCGCGGCCTTTCCTTTTTGGCGCGCGCACTCGACTTACCTCCGGTTCTATCTTTATTTCAGGCATGTCTCTCTTCTTGCCTGGCTAGTGGAACACACCTCGCGAATATACCGGTCGTGCTCGAGCGTGGGGAAAGAGGTTTTCGCGTGTCTTTGTGCAAAGCGGACTTTTTAGCCCCCGCGACTTACAAATCGCTCCGCGTAATTGGGAGGCTGGTTTCTTTTGCCTCGTCGTGTGTCGGCGACCTATTTTTCCGGTCGGCAGGTGCACCCGAAAGCCCGAGGAAAATCTCCATGTTCCCCGCAGCATCCGTCGATCGAATCTCTCTCGTCGAAGCGCTCGGCCGGAACCAATCCATCCATCCATCTGGCGGGCAACCCTTCCTCGGGAGCATTGTTTTCCGCTCGCGCCCCGACTATTAGATCGGCGCCGATAATAGCTCTCTCTCTCTCTCTGCTTCGGAAGATATATATCTGCCTGCTCTCGGCTACCGGCGAGCATTGTGCCTCTATCTCCGCGAGCGCATAACGGCGCTATAATATATATGTATTACGTACGGAGGCCGATATGTCGCGGAGCTGCTACCTTGGAATTTCTCGGGAAAGTAAGGGCTTTGTGCACCTGCCGGTAAAAAAAGCCGGAAGGCGCTCGACTAAATATTGAATCTGGTACAGTATGCACTTAACTAAATTATTGCTAAATTTCTTAAAATTAAACAAAAATCGAAAGTCAATTTTTGAACGTAACTTGTTTTGTCGACTTGCCTCTATTACAATTCCACGATAAAAATTCGCTCGTTATTGGTTAGGAGAAAACAAGCGTAGGATAAATATTCCCGCTTCGTTCAGGCAGTCATTTCGGTATGTCGTCGGGGATGAGCTCGAATGGGGTAAATCGCGCGGTACTGAAGAGCAGAGTTTTTTTTTGTTTCTTAATTAACACCTCGAGTGGTCTGGCGCGCGTCTCTAATTGCTTTCGCACCTGCGCCGCGCGCTTTTCGAGCCGATTGAGACGCAAAGTATACGTCTCGTTTCGAAGGCTTCGCCCGATGCCGCGACTGCTCAAATTTAATAGAAGAAAGGCATTCCGATCTATTGTGGCGGCCGAGAACCGTTAAGAATCCGAGGCGCTTCGGGATAATCTACACAGAGGAGAGATCGGCGACTGTGTGGAAGCTACTAACTGTCTGCTTTTGTCGTAAACAAAAGTTGAAAAAGATGTTGAATATCAAAGAGGATTTTATACAACCTGTATCGGCGATAAATTTTCAGTTTCAGAATAGCGTTTTTAATAGTATGTTTATTTTCGGGAATGTTTTAGAACGCTGTAAATTCAAGATAGAACAGAGAGCTTGCATTTTATAGTGTTTTGAATATACAAATTGTTAAAAGAATTTCATAGTTATTTTAGGGGGCATTTGTAATCTAAAAATTCATAAAAACGTTCCTCTTCTTTACGATGCTGCTGTCATCCGCCACGGCACGTTGTTACTCGCGCAAACAGATTGAGATGTTTTCTTGCATAAACGTAAACGCAGCTTTCTATACTTCGGTAAATAAGCATGCAGCGATGAAGCTGTTTCGAGCGCATTAATTTTCCGTATCAATTAAATAAGCCAAGGAATTTCCCCGATAAAACGCCGGCGCATCTCCGATATTAACCCGTAAATTCCGCGCTTTTTCTCGGACGTCATACGTCGGGGAATCGTAGAAAAGGCCCAATAAACAGCGAGGATTTACCGAGTGAACCACATCTCGCCTAATAAAATTAACGGTGCCTCCGCGGCGAGGCGGCGAGTGAAACGTCAACCTGTAAAAGTCATCTGCCCTCTCCGGCTTTATCGTTTTATTCCCGCGCGCTTAACGACTCGGGGATTTTCTCCGCGGAAAGAAAGAAAGAAAGAAAGAAAGAAAGAAAGAAGGAAGGAAGGAGAAAAAGAGAGGAGGATATAGAATATATATAAGGAATCCTGCATGCATGCGTTATATATACCCTCGGCTCGTTAAAGCGGCGCTCTCTATATATACGTATATAACTCGGCGCTTTACGATTTCGATTGCCTATAAAGTTTATCTCGCGGCTTTCTATTCCATTGGTATGTATAAAGGCGGATGGCTACTTTCACGCGAGAGAGGAGCCCACATCGGATTGCGTGAAAGCAGGACGTCGCGCGCGCCGAGAGATGCGTGCGGAGAGACGTGACCGCGCGAGAGATCGACTCTTTCGGTCCAGCGCGAGAGAGCAGGTTATTGTTGCCCGCTCGATGTGTCCGCGAGAGCGTCGCGCGGGCATTTCGGTGGCTCTCTTGTGCCTTATTCTCGCTTTCGCGAGAGGATCGATCAGCTGGGAATAAAGTCCGAGGTTTACTGCCTTGTTTATATGGCGGCCGCTTGATTTATTTATACCGCGAGCGTTTCGTGCGCCTTTTTTCTTGTACCGATCGTAATCTTGATCCGCGATTACAGAGCCGTCCTTTATTCACTCGCGAGCGCACCACGGCGATTAATAACGAAAGAGCGCAGCTTTTCTCTCGCGCTATTGTTGCCGGTGTAAATATCAGGCGCGAGACCTGTGTACTATTTTTAGCTTTCTTTTAGAGGAAAATTTATTAATTTTAATTACAATCGAGCTATTGGAGGTGTTATTTCCAGTGCAGGCGGTGCGATTTACATGCAAAAGCTTTTAAACCGGTAGTAAAGCGGATTGACAAATCGTTTGCAAAACGGCCTTTGACAAAGCAATGGATTTTACTTTTATCTCTCTGCCTTTATCTCAAATTTGCAACAGCGCCAAGATCCAAGAAGAAATGTACAAGCTTCTAATTTGCAATGAAAAGAATCGAGCTGCTCCAGATCTCGAGCGCGACTGTTTTTCAATCAACAAACAATGACAGAGCAACAGAACAATGTTCGTCGAATTTAAAATGAACGTTGAAGTTTCAGAAAAATCGTCGAACGGTGTAGTGTCAATAAAAGTGCAAACGCACATATAGACACACATCTCGCAGCGGAATTGAAACGTATGATACTTACGTAGATTATTATACTGTTACCGGAGCGCTGGTCGAGGAGAGAAAAAAGAGCGGCTAATTTTCATCGGGAAAGAATGCGGTCCGGCACAGATCGAATGATTATAATACAACGAAGTAATTGCGGGGCAATTCAATAGAATGGGGGATTTTCCTGCCGGTGATCCATATTAAGTGCAGCCGCGGGCGCAGTACGGCTCGCGTGTGCGCGGCGGCGGCAGCGGCAGCCGGTCGTGAGGCCCGCGGGACCGAGAGCGAGCCTGGCAAAAAGTAGAAGAAGCCGGACGGGGACGAGCGGCGGGGGAAAAAAGGAATTTATTGCTCCGATAGCGACTCCCGTATCTCCTTCTGTATGTACTACCGTGCTGCTGCTGCTGCTGCTGCCCGTACCTGCTCTCGTTTCTTCGGGCGGCGAAGTGAGCTCTCTGCCCGCGAGCTTTTTCAGCCGGGGTGCACGCCTGCTTTCGGTAGCCTTTGGGGGAAGTCGAGAAGCAGCTAATTTTGAGTGTTGGAGGAGCCGGTAATGGATCAACACTTTAAAAAATGTAAATGCATCTGCATGATAATCCCGTAAACAATTTTCAATCTCCACGGTGTCTGGTCTCTCGGCGTCGCTTCGCATCCAAGCGAATTTATCGCTCAAATTTGCCTTAATAAGACGACATTAATTACAGAGGTATTTATTAGAAGGCATATACATTACGCAGAAAAATCTCGCTCGGCGGCGAGTCCCCATTACTCTAATCCAGTGGCCGCGCGCTCGAGCTTTCCAAGTTCCGCGGCGAAGCCGATCAGAGAGGATCCAGGGAGAGAGCCATTATTCGATAATGGCAAATATCCGACTTTATCATCCGCTAAAATCGCGCCTGGGAAAAAAACACGCTGAAATTACAAATTTCTTCCCAGGTGAATGTTTCATAAATTTTTGCCGTTTCATCGGCAAGAAATAGCCAGCGCGCCATCGTGATTATCATCGTATCTCTGCTAGACATCAAAGACTTATCTCCTCCTCCCCGCCTCGTTGTCTCTCCCCCCTCTCTCTCCCTCTCTCTCTCTCTCTCTGTCTTTCTCGTGGTTCCAGTGCGCACGCGTACTGCTCCTCGGCCTTCCGAGAAATGGCCATTTGTAAATTACTCCGTTCTCCGCGACCAGATCGCCGATACATTCCTGCCTCGCTTTTTTCAGGGGAGCGAAATTAAGACGCTGTCCTGCGTGAATCTAACGGGGTGCATCGGATTTCTTTTTTTTTTAATTACGGGAGATTGCAAAGTTGCCCCAGTTTTTTTTTTATGTTTGATTGAATTAGCGAGGCTCCCGGGACCTCGGAGCCATTTCAAAATTATTTTTCACGGTCTATTTATCAATTATTCTTTGATAAAAATGTCGCTCTGCTTTAACGGCAGAATCGCGCACAAAGCTCTTGACAGTTGTAACGTGAATCTTGAAAGTAGAAAGTAATTAAAAAGTGTATTGATGCTTTAAATAATTTTTGTCGATCAAGGTTTTTTTCTTAACAGTTTCCTTAATGAATTTATATACTTTTCGAACAAAGTTCTTTGCTAAAATAAGTAAAGTCGACAACCCTTAAACAATCTTTCATCAGACGTCCAATTCGATTTAAATATCGGCTGACATCGTATAAATTACGGAATCTGTCAAGCGTACCTTCGATCTCTCTTTCTCACTCTTTCTCTCAAATGAGATGCCAGGACTTTACAAGAGGCTCCGCACTCCAGAATAAAAAAGTTTATTCCGTCAATAGAAGACTCGGGGACTTTGGAGCGTCTCGCCTCAAAGACGACAAGCGCGTCTTATTTAAGTTTTCCGTCTTATCCGTCTCTCTGTTTCGATCTGTCCGACTGCTCATCTCGTCGCGCTCCTTTGGCAAAATATTGAAAGAAACATCGAGAGGAGCGCGTCGCCTCGAGAGCGCAGCTCTCCGTGTTCTCGGGCACTTGTAAACCTGGAAATAACGGCGGCAGTCGCCTCTCTCTCTCTCTCTTTCTCTCTCTCTCTCTCTCTCTGGCCATTCTTCTGCGCGTCCTCTAATGCCTCGCGGAGATACGTCATTGCCTGGCGCGGTGGCGAACGGTAATAAATTCTCGCGTCGCAAAATGGAGATGAAGGCATTGTATCGCGCGGGGTGTCTGCGGGCATGCGTCGTCCTTCGTTATTCTTAGCCGGGGAAGAGAGCGAGAGAGAGAGAGAGAGGAATGGCATTAACAGGAGATGTGGGAGAGAGGAGACAGAAGCGCGAGGGAAGAGAGACTGGACAAAGAGCTGGACAGAGAAAGTGCGAGGAAAAAGAACGAGTTGCGGTATAGTGAGATGTTGAAATTCAGATTTCTGCGGGGGATTATTTCTTTGATTCTTTTGCGCGCCACAATGATTTATAGACTTGTTTCAATTTCGCGGGCGGGGGAATAACCAACGATGCGGTGCGTCATCATTATTATCCCGCGAATTCATTTAGTTGCCAAGTAAAAAGTGAACTTTTAACACTTTTCATTCGCTGAAATTTGTGTTATTAATTGCATCTGCGGAGAATGAACAACGCATTTGATTCCATCGGGTACACCGCGCTAAATTCGAGAAAAGTAATTATCTTGTTTTCCTGGAGAAGAGACGAAAAAGCAGTAAAAACAATCGCACATAAACGCATACAAAAGAGCGCCTCGGCAAGAAGAAGAAGAAGAAGAAGGCGAAGAGGAAGGAGGAGGCGGAGGAGCGTCTCTGGCCGAAGATAAAGGAGGCTCGCGAGAGGAAAGCCACGGGGACAAACACATGTTGCACACTCGGGGCCGTCCGACTCGCCGGCAGGCCCGTAAGTCTCTCTCTCCTCCCCGGCGACACTCTCACGCGCGCCCTCCTCTCCTCTCGTAACGTAAGACTAACAACACAATGGGAGCGCGGCTGCTGCATGATAGATGCCGAGGCCCTCCGCCGCTGATGAGCAAGTCGTTATCGTCGCGGCGAGCGACAGGAATTCCTCCTCCTCCTCCTCTCTCTCTCTCTCTCTCTCTCCCGCGGCTACCTCAGCTCCTTTCGGACGATGAGAGATTGGCTCAAAGTGCATTTTTCGGCAATGTTTCTGCCTCGATAAGTGCCCCGATAATACTCGGATTGCTAGCGAGCGGGCCCCTTTCACACGAGAGCCTCCCCAAGTTAAAATATATAGCGTACGCTCCCGGCATTTTTTGCCTGCGCCGACGGAGATAATGTTTTATTGCGCAATTTTAAAGCGTCACGACTAACAGTATCTTTGCGTTTTCTTTTCTTTATTTGATTGTTCAAGGCTCGCTGGCCTCGAAAATCCCTCGGAATAAAAGTTTTGATAAGAAGTTTATACGCTCCGCGGTATATCGATTTTAGTTTCTTAAAAGAATATAAGCTGTAAATTATACGCGGCAAACGGAAGACTTGAGAACGATCTGAGAAAGGAGCTTAAACCCATTAGCAATAGGGGCGGCAACGACCTCTAATCAAAGCACAAAAGTCGGGAAAGGCAAAAAATAAAGTCAAACGTCCGAGAGCAGCGCACTCGAGGAGTCAAACCCGGTGCGTGCCCGCACAAAAAACCGGGCGGACAATAGAGCAAAGCAGCGGAAACATCTCGAGAACACAAAGAAACGCGAAAGCCGAGAGCGGCGGCGGCGGCACCGAAAATCGGGCCACTCGAGGACCGGAAACTGGGCTAAGGCTCGTCGGGGATGGCCGAGGTGTCTCTGCTCACACGCGCTTGCTCTCGCCCGCGGGGAGCGAGAGAGAGAGAGAGAGAGGGAGAGGAAGCGGCGGATTGTAAAATTGAAAGGACGAGTTGTTGCAGGCCGATTACCGCCGAGTGTCTTCGGGCGGCGACTCCAAGGTATTCTAATCTGGCGCATTGAGCGGCCGGCCGATTGTCGCGCACATAATCGCCACATAATGCTGACATTCATTCATTGTGCCGGAGGCACGCTAGTCCTTGCCAGACGTGCGCAGGCGCGTACGCGGGCCTTCGTTTCGCTGCCGTTCAATTCCAATCGTGACTAATTAATCCCCAGACTAAGGGAGGGGGCGAGCCGCGGCGCGGATCAAAAGCGGAGGGAGAGCCTTTCTTCCGGCCGAGGCCGCGGCTTTGTGGCTTGTTTAAGGAGGTGCGAAGGTATTGTAGTCGACGGGGTGGGGTTTATGTATAATATGTGTTGAAGGGGTGAACTGCATATCGAGGAAATTCGTGGCTTGTGAATAGACAAGCGCGATTACGGCCGGAGGTGTGCGCGGTTGAATTAATTGCATGCGACAGAGTCAATTGTTCAAGTTTTTATTTTTAGATTCAAGTTTTAATTTTTCAAATTAATCACTTTCTAACGGTACCTTTTTTTGTAATTATTCAGTTTTTATGTTCACACTTATCATCAGCGCACATCCCTAACAAGTCAAAAGAGCCACATTTTTTTTTACAAAGAATCGATCAATTTTCTTCCTATAATTGATTTAAATTCTATGGTAGACTGATTCTTCTCTCGAGTTATCATTTTTTATTTTTAATAACTGCATACACGGAGGAGTATTTCGAAATATGACAATAAACAGCCTTCACGAAATTTACAGCGGCTTGATAAATCACATCCGGCGATTCGTCTTTACATCCACACAGGTGCTGCCTACTCTGAGAAAAAAAAACACGAAAAAATACTATATTTAGTAGTAATGATGGGATATACTCAAATTATGAAAAATTTTGTTATATGTGAATAGAAAAATTACTATGTTAATTAGTAAAAATTTTGAAACAAAATATTGTCATCAATCACAAGAAACTTTGCTACATAAAATAGTAAAAATTTCCCCAAAACCTTTATCCAGCAATTTGACTTTGTGATACTTTTAAGTTCACAAGTTAACAAAACATCGAAAACCTCGGTTTAGTTATTATATTTTCATATTGTGCGCATTAATTATACGTTTTTTTTTGTGTTATCGTATTTATTTATTATCATTAAATATTATCATCGCCAAGTTCTCTCGTGACCGATGGTTCCATTTATACAAAAAATCTATCTTTTTCCAAAATTAAAGTCAATTGAAGCCTTTTTACTCCCGTAATCGTTGGACATAGAAAACTCATTTTTTTCAGTTTTCATCTTTTTACTCAAAAAGTAATTGACAAAATGGCTTGAAATTTTTGCAGATTATAGCTATATATAGATATTCTTAATTACCAAAATTCCTTTTAGAGCAGTTGATAATTTAAATTAAGAATTATAAGTTTTTAAAAAAACACGTTTTTCTTAAAAACAAAAAAACCATAATTAGAGTAATTTTTTTTTTGTCTAAAATTATAGGTATTTTTTTCTCTTCACTACATTACAATTCGATTCACATCCAAGTAACGAAACTATAATTTAATATTTTTTTCATAAAAATTACTAGTTGAGATTGCAAAAATTGATAAAATTTGAGTATGGCTTAGCATTATAAAAAAAAAAAAAATAGTAATTTTTCCTACATTTTAAAATAAATTTAACTCCAAAACTTTTCTCACTGCACGATTAGCCTCCGCTTATATCTCCCGCGCGCATTCATCACCATTACGAAAGCATCAAACTTTTCTCCCCCTGCGACTCCTCTCGCATTATTGTTTTCATTAGTCCATCAGCGAAATCTTAAAGCTAAATCCGAAGGGAATATATCGCTCCACCGCTATATTTCTCTGGCCTGCCGAAAGTTTATAAGGTCTGGGCGAAAAAGCTTGGCCTAAACGTTTCCGATTATTCGTCCGCCGTGATATTCTTTCGTCGCGTCTCTATATACGCTCGCGCGTGGCTGAATAAAGCGCTAGAGAGCCTCGGGGCTTTTGTGGCCGCTCAAAGAGAGCACAATGCGTCCATAGTGCTGGTCGACAATGGAAGCCCTCTCTCTCTCTCTCTCTCTCACTAGTTAAGTATCAAGGTTGCTTGAAGGGTATAACCTTTGCAAAGCCACGACGACGACGACGACGGGCTTCTTACATTATTTCCCTCTCATTTGTGTTTCGCGCGGCTGCGCGCTCCGTATCAATGGACCGGGATGTGTTTCAGCCTTTCGCATTCTCCTTTTTGCGCTCGACAGGTGGAGCGCGGCGTTCGTGCGCTGGGCGCAGGTATGGGTGCCCCGGCTCGGCCAGCGTTCTCTTTTCTTTTCGCGCGTGTTTGGATCAACTTTGTAATATGTATCATGTTTGCGGTAAGATTCAAGCGTGTTTCTCTCTCCCCGCACGTCGAGCTCCTTTTTTTTTTCACCAGGCCTCGCTCTCGGCCTCTTCTTATTCTTCGCGGAGAAAGAGGCTTTGCGCTACATGTGTTGTTTTATTTTTCTCGCTGCAGCCGAGAGAGTCATTTTTTTTAAGATTGCGCTGGAATTTAACGTACACTTTTTTCGGCTTTCAAAAGTCGAGTGATTTCGCGATGAATGCGCGTTTAGAGGTTTCGAGTTTTTTGAAAACTTTCCGTCTATAGTTTGCTTTTAATCAGGCGCATGTTGCAGCATTTTGTAAAGACCGACGCTCTGGTGATTTTCTTTAGACAGAAATAAAATAGGAAAACAGCTTCTATAAACGATTGGCCGATGAAAAAACTTGTCAATCAAAATCTTTTGAGTCGAGCATAAAGACTAATTGGAAAAAACGTCGAAAAAAGAAATGATTAATATTCAATTAGAAAAAACACATTTAATAAATTTAAAATCGAATAAAAAGCGTCGTCCGGAAAAATGAAGTCAGGTGCGTAAATCACGAAAAGGCCAGAGGGATGGGCCGAGTAATACTTGAGGGGAGGGGGGGGGGGGGTGAAAAAAGAAAACGGCATTTATTTTGGGCTTTAAACTCGGCATTTCCGGTCGAGGGCATCGTATCAAGAGCGAAATTACGCGAATTTGCCTTTGACAGTTGTACGAAAATCGCCGTAAACCCGAAGGCAAAGAGCGCGCGCGGAAAAGCGAGGCAAAAAAAGAGAGAGAGAGAGAGAGAGGCGCGCGGCTGATCACCGAGGCAGGTACTCGAGCTATCTTTTCCTTGTCAACGACACACGCCCGGGCAAAAAGGTATACGCGCGCGCGCGCGTCGATCCTCGGCGGGCGGGCGCGCACGACAGAGAGAGAGAGAGAGGGAGAGAAGGGCGAAATATTCGCGGACGTCCCTCTAATTAAAAAGCTGCAGCTGGAGAAAAAAATTCCGGTCCTTTGGTCGATTCACAAACAAGGCTGCGCCGCCGCATCGCGCTCAAAGGGGCGAAGATGCGCGCCGGGAGAGGGAGGCCGCGAGAGAGAGAGACGGAATTATCCGCAGGGAGGAGAGCCGGTTAAAATAAAATTCGAGAGAGAGAGAAAATGAGAAAGAAAGGGGCTGCGAAGCTAGGCGAGAGGGGCGATTCTGTTCTCCCCGGGGAGCAGTCAAAGCTGGCGTCGCGCCTTTGCGGCTGCGAGTGCGAGCGTACTTGCGTGCGAGATCGTATCTCTCTCTCTCTCTCTCTCTCTCTCTGCGCCTACTTACGATGCGCTCCGCCGAGCTAATGTATAATCATACGGACTAATGCCGAGGAGGGAGTGACACTGGGAGAAGCCGAACAAGAGATACGATAACGGAGACGCGAATCAAACAGAGAGGATAATGTTATTAATCGGGTTTATTACGCTTAGTTTTACGCCTCGAGTACTCCGCGCCGGAGATTGAGCAATTGTGCATTATGCTTCTGCGTACTTTACACCTACCGTAGCTGCGTTTTTATTACAAGTAGTCGAAATAACATTGCATATACTTGGCTAAGAAGACATAAAGTTGTGTGAATATTTTTACATGCGTTAACTTAAATTCGCCTACTGTAATGTATTATTACAAAAAATGTAATTACTCGCAGTTAAGCTTCCTTTATGGCTTATTGTTACTTTATCCAAATTGAAAGAATACAATTTCGTATTCGTTGTAACGAAGGATAATTAGTCGAGGAAGCCGTTTAAACATTTAATAAGTAAGCTCAGATGAGGGGTGTGCTCGCGCAAACGTATTATGCGGTATGCTAATGGTCGCTAATAAAATTAATATAACTGCAATTATTTTTGCTTTTGATTATCTTCGCTGACGATGTTTGCTTTTGCATTATACGATAATTGTTTGCCCCCCCTCCCCTTTTCTCAGAGTTCTATCGCTTCGCGAAAACGAATTAAACGGCGCTGCGTTTTAATTGCGATTAAAGCTACACGAAATACACCTTGCCAAATTTATTAAACACTTTTATGTGCCTCGTGAATTCATTACAATAATAAAAGGAAGTGGAACGAAGTGCTATATATCAGATCCTTTTACAGGTTGCAATTTCAATTTTTCCAAGCTCCGGCACTCCGTAATTGTCAGCGATGAAAATCGAATTTCCGGCCGCGTCTCAATAAAAATCGAGGGCCGCGCTCTCTCGCGCGGGGCAGTTCGTTAATGCCCCCTCGGCCTCGTTACACGTGTAGCGACAAGAGAGGCAGCACAAAGAGCTCGCGGCGGCGTTTTTCTGGCGTGCCGCGGATTCCGGAGACATCGGATCGGCATCTCGCGATTCCGGCCTATCGCGCCGCGAGAGGCTCCTTAAAGCAGCCGCGCCTCGGCTTTGAGCTCGTACCGATCCTCCTGCCGTCAGGCGCGTGGTGCGCGCGAGTGGAAAAAAAACCCGGGCTTTCGGAGCCTCGCGCATAAGCGAAGCGAGAGGTAAAAAGCCGAGGGTTATCGGTTCATTTCTGCGCCGGTTTTGCGCCGAGTGCAGGGCTTGGATTGATTTGGATCGTTAGCTTTATTGCTGCTCGTTTGTTGCTGGAGACGCGCGATTACTTTTGGCAAAAATTCGGTGAGTTGTTGAGAAAATCTCAAACACTTGTTCGAAGTGTGCAAAATTTAAATTTGTACGTTTTCTGGAAAAATAAATTGTTCGTTTCATTAACGTAATAAACTCTTGGCTAGAAGTGGACACCGACAAATTAACACGTTAATGAGTGAAATGGAGGCGTGAGGTTTCGTTAATCGTGCCTTACGCCAGTTGATATACTTAATTTAAATGCCACTAACTTACTTAATAAAACAACCAAGATAATTCATTAAATTTTGAATGTACGTTTAGACGTAACAGTTTTAATTTTCACTCTAACGGTGCATTCGCTGATTACAAGGCAAACTGCAAGTTTAACGATTTAAAATTGCTGAAATTATAGTGCTTACAATCAATAGGAGCAAAACCAGCACTACATTTTAACGATGATTCTTTGGCCACGACGGGTAATTATATACATTCACTTCTGAACGAAAGTACATTCGAAAACGTGCATGTAATAATTTTATCTATAGCGTAAAATTTGCAAAAATTCAAGTAATAAATTCGCTACTGGCGAGAGATATTTTAGCACCCTAAGAACCCGATGCAGGTCAGGTTATAAAACAGGGATTAAATTTGAATAAACGTATAGATTACAGTAGCCTAATGCAAAGTTTTAATTTAAAAGGTCGACGTTTACAACTTCCTTTATTGTTTTCAGCAAAATTTAGATTTCGAACCGTTATTAGAATAAAGAAACAAGATTTCTAAAAGTAGAATATTTATCGGAGGCTTTGCTAAATTAAGTCAGTCGTGCTGCATTCCTCCGCGGCAGCGACAGTTAAGAATGCAAATAAAAAAGTGTCCGAGTAAACGGCGGCTCTAAAAGTTTATCTCTAATTTAATCGCGCAACGAGATTTCTCGTCACTCGGCAGCCGGAAAAACGGCGGCGCTCGGGGAGAATGACTCTTTATCAAACCTGAAAATGAGCGACGACGCTAGACGTGAAAAATCCATAAACTGCCAGGCTCAGCAATTGAAAAACAAACTCGTTAAGTATAAGACTCGCGCTCGCGCATCCACCTATTATTATACGGAAGCCTATGAAATTGCACGTTTTGCAGAAAAGCCTGCAATTTCATGTAAATTTATGTAGAACGAAGCGTTATTAAGATCGCAGATTACGCCAGGCGTAAAAGGGCAAGCGAAGAAAGAGAGAGAGAGACTGAGAGAGAGAGAGAGAGGGAGGGAGGGAGAGAGTGCGAGAGGCAGGTGAGCGTTCGTGTACTTTTCCAGCCGATCGAAAGTATAGGTTTTAGCGAGGCGCGAAAAATTGCGTTTTGTTATTGCGTGCCATAAATTTCAGGCCTGACGTCTGAATCCTGTTGGCAAGACGGGCTCTTACGACACTCGGCGGCGGCTCGAGACGTGAAAAAAAAAAGTAACGCATTCGTAAATCAGAATTTGCGGACGATGGGGGCAGCAGCGGCAGCGGCAGCAGCGACGCGACCCAATTAAGGGAAATTGAAAATCCTAAAATACGATAGCCGAAGTGTATATAACGAAGAGGAGAGAGAGAGAGAGAGAGAGCAGGAGAGAGAATGTGGTCGTTCATTCATAAAATATGGCGGGCTGCAGAGCTGCGATAAAAATTCTCCGATTGCAAAATTGATGCGCCGCGCTCGGCTTCCGTTACGGGGTTCGATCTCCGGGCGGGTCCTCTCGTTTTACTGTAAAGGCGACCGCTCATATTGTATACCGGGAGGCGTAATTCATTTTTTACCGGACGCGGCTCAATTATTTATAAATTGCTGCTCCCGGGGGAGTCCGCTTTTCCCCTTGGCGACGACTCGACGCGGCGCCTTTTTCCTTTCTCCGCGCGCTCTGCGTCGCAGCTCCCTCCTCGACTGTTGTCTTTCTCGTGTGCGCGCATGTAAATAAGCCTTCTCCTCTCTCGCAGGCCCAGCTGGAGAAGGGCGAGCCAGCCGCCGCACGTGTTGGACGACGACGATGGGGATCTCCCGTGAAAATCAGGGGCCAACTATAGGAAAAAGTAGACGGCGAAATTCGAGATTGTGGGAGATAAGGTCGACGTTATCCGATTCCCATCCACGGAGATGCATCTGCTTTAGGTTTTTTTTTCTCGGATATGTGTACGATTTCGAAGGGCACAATCGAGCTTTGATTGCTTTGTTACGGCGCCGATGAAGCGCAAATTAGCAGCCCAATCATTCGAATATAATAAAACCGTCCAATTAATCTCTTTGTGGATGGACTTTGAGTAATCCTATTCCTCTCTACTGTTTGTTGTGTTATATAAAATTCATTATTTCTTAATTAAACAGTTTCATAGGTAAGTTACATAATGCAAGCTAATTATAAACGAAGATAATGAAATTACCAATGACGCGTTCAATGACAATCTTTGACCTGATATAATTAGAAACGATTTCAAGTGAAATTCCATACGGTATTTAAAAAATACTGTTTACGGTCTATAGTTAAATTTAGAGGCTACTTTAAAAGCGCGGACGACACTCATTGTCAGTCATGCGTTTTAAAAAAAAGGCCTCTCAAAGCCTCGATAAATTTAACGTCCTATATCCTTTGATTTATAGCATAACAGTAGAAGTATCAATGACAACATGCTTTTTAATGGAGGCGCGCGCCGAGAAAAAGACGATACGCCTATATAATTCCCCGAGAGTTCGAGTCCGCTAATGAAGCTATACTTTTTCATTTCTCGCGCGTCAGGATTCCTCAAAGTAACGAACAACTTCATCAACATAAATACGCGATGCTTTCTCAGAGCGACAATAATTTCGAAAACAAACTTGTCGCCTCGTCGGCTCGCGTCGGTAATCGACAGATATAGTTTTGAATTTCACGAGCCGATTAAAATTCACACTTGGAAAGTTGTCATTGTTATTAAAATTGACGTAGATTTATGCAAGCGGTTGGCATAATCCAAGCGTTAAAGACGAGTAATTTACTGCGCCAACTTAACTATTATATATACGATTTCTATCGTTACCCTCTTTTATTACTCTTCTTTTTTATCGGTTTATTTGAAAGGCAATCGGAGATTTTTAAAAGTTCTCCAACAAGCAGTGGAAACTAGTAAATGTAGAATGAAATAATTACAAAGTCTTTTCCTCTAATAAAAATGATCAGTATCCCTGTATAAAGTTCATTAAAAGATCCGCCCTCGCATCCAAACAAAGTCCAGATGTTTCTCTCCCCCTCGAATCTCCGTTCTCGCGAGTCCCTCTGAAAAGCTCCACCTGTATACGTGTACAAAGATAATGACGTTTCTATAAAGCGCCCGAAAGGCAGAAGCCTCGGAATTACGAAAACAAACAGCGCCAAGATATAGAGGAGACAGACGGAGGCGGTAGGCGGGAGAGAGAGAGAGAGAGAGAGATACACCCAAGAAAGAAAAGATACGGCGCAGATAAAAGGGAGTCTAATACGGCGGCGCTGCCAGCCTCTCCCTCTCGGCAAGATAAAGTCGGTAATGCATTTGGCTCTCTTCGCGCAAACATCGTTTTAATCCCCGTCGTCGTCGTCGTCGTCGTCGTCGTCGTCGTCGCCGGGCGCCGGACCAAAAGAAAAGCTTTCAGCCGGAGCCGAGTAATCAGCGAGACATTATTTCCCTTTGAAGGAGGAGCGCGCGATTCTTTCTCTCTCCCCTGGCGCGCCGCTGATCATTCGCAATTGACGTGCTCGATGGAATCCGCGACGGAGAATAATCTTTGACCCCGTCCCCCACCGCGCGCCCCTTTACATCTCGGCGCGCGCGGCGTTTAGGAAGGCCGACTCGGGGGGGAGGGAGCTCTCTCGCGCGGAAAGAGGAGGAAAATCCCAGTTGTACCCTTTTACCCGGAAGCGGAAGTGCCGCGATGAACTTGGCAGAAAGAGCCGCTGATGGCGCTAATAATATGAATTAGGCGACGAGCGTACAAGGAGTCTTTTGCCTCTCTCGTTCGGTCTCGGGACCGATGGAAGCTGTCGATTATTCGAATTTTAAAACGAAAATTTCGACTTTAAAAGTTTTCAGCTGCTTTTTAATGGAAACGGTACGTCTTACTTTTCCAGCGAATCAATCAAAGAATTAGTCGGCACTCGCTGGAGAAATTGGCGAACAATTAATAACCCCGGCTTTGCCCGCGACTGCATTTTAATAACCCGCCGCAGCAACGTTGCAGTCCCATCCGAATCAATCACCTTCCGCGCAGCCTCGCAATTATTCGCCTTTTATATCCCCCGATCCATCATCGGCCTATCGGGGCCTCTCTCGCGAATCGACATTGTCGCGGCGAGTTAACGGGTACACACGAGGAGAGTCGCCCAGCGACGAGAGAACCGTGGGAGCGGCGCTTTAAGTCGCGGAGCTCTTCCCTTTAATCCCCAGGTGGCGAAGCGACAATCTATTTCACTCCCCCCGCGCGCCGCTCGAAGCCCCCAAACTACATACTTATCCGCGCGGCGGCGCGTCATCGCGTACACGCGTTCTCTTTTTTCGGAGACAGAGAGAGAGAGAGGGAGAGCGGAAGAATGGAACCTGCGCGCCGATATCGCCTACTCGTGATTTCGACGCCCACGTCGCGCCGCGGACTTTATTTCGTTTCGCCGCCGCCGCCGCGCGCTTTTTTCTCTCTCTCCCCGCGCGAAGCGTAAACCGAGGCGGGTTTTTCTTTTCCAGCGTTTTATTGCGAGCGTTTTACTGTCGCTTTGTCAAATGTTTTCGCCTTTTGACTTTTTTTATTGGGGACACGTCGGGAGTTTATGTTTCCGCTGCTCAAAGCTTGTTTTTGTATAATTATTATCGTCGCCTTTAATATCGATAATAATCCCATTTTTTTTCAGCAATTTTTTTTCTTTTTTTTGTATAATAATTTTACAAGTTTGTGAAATAAAGCTAATTTTAAAATGCTTTTGTTGGAAACTTGAATGCACGCGAGTTTTTCTCAAGAACATCAACAAGCTAAATCCCTTCCGACCAGTAATTTACGGACGCAGGCGTTGACAGAAAAATGAAACAGTCACGTATAACGGAAGAGAATCCATCAGGATATATCCCAGCCGAAAAACCGTATCACCTGCCTCTGTTTTCATAGGCGAGACTTTTGAGGCCAAACTCACGTGCTCCTCAGGAAGTCGTCGGAAGCGCTCACGGCAACGCGCGTAGGAAGTCCTTCCTTTTTTTTTTCTTCTAATTTATTACGTTTTCTTTGTTAATACCGTTCACACGCTTTTAATTTTAGCCGCTCCCGCCGTGTAGCGCGCAATGCAACTTATTGTAAACCCAATGGAAGATTCCAGGCCGCGGCGAGCGCAGCAATGCGTGAGTTATTAAAGCGCAAACACGGATCGGGCGAGAGGACGAGCGGCGTTGTTGTTTGCCTTGTCTGGTTTCGGTAACAATGAAATCGCTCGGACGAGTGGCGCGGAAGACAAATGACGCAGAAGCAATTCGTATATACGCGCCCCGATAATTAAGCAATTTTTGCTCGGGCGCGTATTATATCTGGCGGCTCGGCTCCGCGAGATTTCCCCCTAATGATTCTAGAAAGTACGATAGCGCGGTCAATTATTGTAATTACGATCGGGTTAAGAATTAATTAGACTCGGGGAATGAATTTTCAGCCGATAAATCAAAACGGGAGTCGTATGACAGCTCGTCGTTAATTTCGAAGCCCACGGCTCTCCCATTCATCTCCGAGCCGGTTATTCGATTCTCTTTTACGTAATTTCGGGCAATCGCGGTTTTCTCGCGCGCGGTAGCGAAGCGAACGGCCGCCAAGAGAGAGAGAGAGAGAGAGAGAGAGAGAGTTCCGTGAACGGTATGCGGTCGAATCGCCGAGCGAGAGCCGTGCATTGACGAATCGCACCTGCTGCCGCTGCTCTCCTTATTCAGGAGAATGCGCCATTGTCGGCACTGCGCTTATGCTAGGCTCTCTCGCTTTGTATTACCATTTTTATGTCTTTATAACCGAAGTCTAGGCGCGTAATAAATTCACGGTTCGCCCAGCGGACGCTATTTATGATAAAAAGGTGTAAGCTCGAGTTTGGCGTAAACAGCCGAGTGGTGTCCGACGGCGCGATCTCTTATTAAAAGGCCTCCTCCTCGTTCGGCGAGTTGAAAGCAGCGCGCTCGGGATTCGGGGGGGCTGGGAATTTTTCACCGGCGCAGCCCGTAAATCGCGGGTAAATATAAATCTTGCGGACACTCTTTCTTTCGTCCGGCTGCAGCGGCGGCGGCGGCGGAGGAGGAGGTAGGCGGGAGGGGAGAGGGAGCAGCTCTCGCGGCCGAGTGGACACTGGAGGAGCTGTCACCGGACACGGGCTGCAGCGACTGCAACAGATCGCGCTCGCTCGCGGCCGTGTGTGAGAAACAACGCAGGCTATCAATGGCTGCATTATACAATACCACGCGCGGCTCTCTCGGCTCGGCACGCGTAAGCTATATACGGACTCGGCGCGGACAGCGCGCCACTATACCTGATGGCCCAGGTATTTCTCCTGCCGACGCCGCCGCTGCCGCCGCCGCTGCTTTTTGCCCCTTCCCTCTTTCTCTCTCTCTCTCTCTCTCGCCGTGTTTGTCTTTCTTTCATTACACGCGCTGCGTCTGTGTTGAATACCCCTTCGAGGAAGGGATACAAGCCGATGCCGAGATCTTTCTCCCGAGAGCGGCTGTAACGCTGGAATGGTGTACGATTAGATAGAGGCTTCGCGGCAAACAGTGCGACTTCTTTTTTTTTTCCTAATAGCCTAACGATATTATATGCCCTGGGAGATTGCGGACTCGGGAACTTTTTACCTTACGTAAGGAAGCGAATTAATGGAAATTACGCAACAATTAGCGTTCGGTATTAACTGTCCTTTCCGCGTCGAGTGCTTAATCGACCGTATATACCTTTCGGAGCAATAACTCTGCCCCGCTTAATTCAAAAGATCGAGTGTTTTTTTTTCTTTTTTGGTTTTCAATGATATTGCCGGAGAGCTCGCGGGGTTCGGGTAGTTTAATTGAAAAGCAAAACGAGCTAAAGGAGAGCCAACAGGTTTCTATTTTCTCGAATAAAAATTCGAACGGACGCATCGGCGGCTGGCACGGCGCGCGGCGATAGAGCGAATTTTAAATGACAAGTAAAAGCTACGAGGGAAGTTTTCAATTTAAATCAGCGGCCAGGAGCAGCAGCAGCAGCAGCTTCCCACAAAGAGAGCGGCTGAATGCAGCGGCGGCGCACATATCCCCTGATTAAAGAGTCAAAGTTCAAGCCGCGCTTCCTCCCCCCCCCCCCCCGGGAAAGAGAAAGATCGGCCGATCTTTCTTTGAGAGCGTCGTCGGCCTTCATTGTTAACGTCACTTTGCCTCGTTATAAGCCCTCCTAAGCGTCAAACGGCGCGAAAACTCGGCGCGGAGCGGCGCCGAGGAGGAGATGCAAAGGCTCGGCCCGAGCGCAATAAATCTAAATAGTATCGAAGAGCGCGGAGGAGGGGGGGGGGGGAGCTGTCGGGCAGATGCCGCTTGGATATATGCATGCGCTGCCGCCGCGCGCTCTCGAGAGCGCAGAGAGACGGCTTGAACTTACTCACCGGGCTCGAATCTCCTTCCAGCAGATCGCTTCTACGGCCGGAACGACCCCATTCACCGGCGGACAATTACGCCAAACATCGGGAGGAAGCACAACAGCGGCGTCCTGAAATCAGATAATGGGCAGTTTCATTAATTTTCGAACGCATTAGCGGGATATTATAAAGGCCGCCTTCGTTCTTTATATGCCGCGTGCATGTCAGGTCGAGAGAGAAATGATCGGGAAATGGATTTTAATTGCGTCTTAATAATTCTTTAATTGAATTCAATGTAAGAAAATATAATAATAAGCATCGACGAAAGAGAAATCTGCCAACTGTTTTGAAAGACGTTCATTATTTAAGCGACGCATATTTTTATGGTAAATTAGAATCGTTTATTTTCGAGCCGGACAGAAGTAGTTCTTTGTATCGAGGCATTCATTCCAGTTCAATTCCGAATCAGCATAAAAAGAATATAAATTTAAACAAAAAGGTTTTATTAATTAGCCGGGGATTAGATTGCTTTTGTGGGGCAGGATTAAAATTTCTGATTTCGGTACAAATACATACGAGTCTGTATAAGCAGCACTTGAAATTCGAAATTTTCATTTCGAAGGAGAAGAGCTATATGGCGACCGCAATCGAAGAAGAGGCTTTCTGGTATTATCTTACGTTTTCATGAGAATGACAAAGGGAATCTGAAGGACGCGGCGTTACATTTCAAAAACTGTTGGGACCGACGACTCTCTCTCTCTCCCGGCAAACGTTTTTTTCTCCTCCTACGATTGTAAGCGAAGAACACTCATCCTGCCTGACGCTTTAATGTTTTCCAGACTGCCTCTTAACATTTGTCATTCGAGGGGGGAGTGGGGACCTCTTCGGAGGACTCGAGTTTATGCGCGCTCGACGCTTAGACAAATCTTCTCGTTGAGTAACAAAAGTGCCTCGTGGCGGCTTCGGCCGCGGAAATTCTGCTTTTTCTCGATGCTCGGCTTGAAATCCCGGTAAACAATCCCGAGTTTTTGAGCATGTGCTTTCCGAGAACTGACTCCCCGGCTGGAATTCTAAGCTAACTTTCCGTCTGGTTATCGTAATAAAAGACGGGCCGAACGAGCCTATAAAAGTATTTTTACGAATATTTAATACGAATTGAATATTGAGAAAGGAAATCGTTTGCGTATAAACTAAACTTAAGTAACGACAAGTTTAAGCTGACATAACGTCGCTGGAAAACCATCTCTATTTCCGCGGCCAGGATTCCCGTACGCCTCTATTTATAGAAGCTTAAAATTTATGAACTACCTGCATTACTGTTTGTTTTGCTGATCTCTTAAGAAAGCGGAACAATAAAAATTCCTGAGCCCCGACATATAACTCGGGGGAATGTCGTAATTGTTTCCTCACGGCTCTCTCGCGGCGCGGGGAAATTAGCATCGATTCTTCGCTATCGATTGTCGCTCGCGTATTCCCACGTAGGAGAGCCTGCCGTCGCCGTGCAGCTCGGCCAGGCGCGTGGAACTCGTTTCGAAATGACATTATTTTTCATATCGTAATTGACAAGGCTTTTTGCACCGGCACTCGGATTAGGCCTCCGGTCCGTCAGCGCAGATTAGACGTCGATGAATGACAAATTGCCGCGACGCGAGACGGAGAAAACGGAAGAGACAAGGGACGGAGTGATGCAGGAGAAATCGCTGCCCGAGTATGTATGAGCGCGCGCGCACACACGCACGCGTGTCTCGCCACGGTGCACGCTGGGCGTTTTAGAGAAAATTTATGAAAACTAATTGAAAAGCCTGACGGCGTAAAAAAGCCAGAGCGGCCACGACAGTTGATTAATCCCGAGTTATTTTAGTTTTCATATTCTCCGCGGTTAATAATTGGATGTAGGAAAAATTCGGTACTTTATTAGGCTCGATCGCGTTTCACTTTTGAATTTTCTTTCACGCGTTTTCCGAGATTCAACAAAATTTATTGACTTTTTAACCAAACGAATTACTCGCAAGATTCGAAATTCGAAAGCAGGAATGGAAGCTCCGAAGCCTCGGCAAAAGCTCCTTCGGCCGGTCGGGCGAGGAAGGCGCTCGCTCGCAATCGGAGAAACTCGAGCGCTCGGCGGCGGCGGCGGCGGCGCGGCTGGAGAGGGAAGGAACGCGTGTGAGAGCGTATGTGAGCGCGAGCGAAGGATGCTGGAGAGTCCGCATGGTGGCGGCACAACCGGTGTGGTCAGGTGGTTCGCAAGGACGCGGCAGGCCGTTCACCCGCTCTCCCAGTTCGCCGCCGCACCGCGAACTTTCCTTCTGCCTCTCGTGTGTGCCAGCATCTTGTATTATACGTCCTGCGTGCGCAGAGCCGACGCCGCCGCCGCCGCCGCCGCCGAAGCTATTTTCTTTCCGGCAGCTGATTATGCCGAGTGTCGCGGTGTTTTTCGACTGGACTCCTTGGGCCTGATCGATATCGGACGGGTTTCAGCGCTGGGAGGAGAACGCCGACTCTGCTAGGAAATGCTCCGATCGCGTTTTTATTACGGCTTTATTGTAATTTCAAGCGTTTTCTTTATAAAGCTTTAGAAAACTGTTCGGAAGGCATCCTAATTTTTAATAATCTTTAAATTATATTAAAAAGATTGTAGATTGGTATTCCATAAGGGTCTTTTAGATATAAAGCGATAAAGAATAAAATACGAATGAAATGATTTTTCTGCGTCGTTTAATTAAAACACTCACAATCCGTCTTCTTTTGTCTTTTGTTTAAACTCTAATTAAAGTGTTTAAGCTACGACAAACTTTGCCATTTCTCCGAAACAAAACCTAATTCTTAGATTTACCGACGTCAGGATTGTTCCAAATTCTTTATCTTCTCTCAAATTAATAACGCCATAACTGGGAACGTATTGGACTAATTATTCGACTCGCGATTAAATATTTGCTTTGATTAAAAATCACCCGAACCGCAAAATAGATAAAAAAAGGTGTACAAAGAGCCGCTTATTGTGCAAACACACTTACGAACGAGTGTATCGCGACAATAGTTGCGATCTAACAACGAGGCACTTTCCACGCTCTCACCTCGCGCGAGAAAAAGAAGTCGCTCGCACGACATTAATTCGTTTAATATCTCGAAATAACCTTTCTCCGTTCGATCTCCTTTCGCGCTTCTCTTTTGTCATTTTCTTCTTGCTTCTAACGCGGCGCGGCTATTGCCGACTCGATTAATAAGAGCGGAACGGCACGTACGTCTCGCGAGTACACGATACGGCTTCGTGTCAAATTGCAATTATTCGGGAATTCCTACATTTTCTTAATAGGCTGCTATAACTTTTTAACGATGGAAATTCTTTCGGGTCGTTTTCATTTTAATGCCACGATTTTAACACTGCCGGCTTATGGTACGATTAAATTAATAGATTCGAAAAACAATAGATGCAGTTCGTTAATTAAGCGACCGTAAAAACAATTTACAGCTCGGGTGACTAATAATTTTCTCAAAGAATAAGCATTAAAAGCAAATCTTCGCTTAACAGTTTTTTTTTCTCGTCTTCAATTACGAAATTGTGCAATATTTCACTCGCGCGGAACTAAACGAAAGTAGAGTAAATTTAAGAAAACATTCGTCCCGAAGGTGTGCAATTAGGGCCCCGAGAAGAAAATCAATACCGCTCTCGCTTTTTGCGGCTCTAAAAATGTGCCTTATAATTTGACTTCCGATTCCGAGAGGCCGAAGAAGAAACGTCGGCCGTTCTTTATTTTGTATTTTTTTGCAGAGGCGCGATAATGGCATTACGCGCGAAATAAGTACGTATATACGCGCGTGCGCTCGCGGGGAAAGAGAAAAGCCGAGAGTATAACAGAGAGAGAGAGAGAGAGAGAGCGCTCGACTGCCAGGGAGAGGCTAATAACTGGCTTTCGGTGCCCGCGCGTCGTGTTCACGCACACGCGTGCACGCGAAAAAGTGACACACGCCTGCGGAGGCGGGGAGCAGAAGGAGAGGCAGGTAGTCGGGGCCAGCATCTCTCTTTCTCTCTCGCTTCTGTGTGTACGCGAGTATCGAGGCTGTTATTAGCTTTCTTCCCGGGCTAATACGCGCCCTGTCACCGCCAGGAAATAAGAACTTCCAAAGAGTCACTTTGTTAGCAAAGCCTCGGAGAGCAATCGCTACCTTCGCCCAGGCTGCCGAGCGACGACGCGCCGCGCGCCGTGCGTGTCGAAGTCGAGAGCGGCGATAATGGCTGAGAAAAAGGCCGAAGTCGAGCGCGCGGCTGTAACTGTTTGCCGGAGACCGAAACTTGGGGGGAGCTGTGGGGCTAAAAAATAGTTCGGGCTCGCGTACGATAAACTTGTTTCGTGCAATGCGTCAGTTTCGTTTGTATACATTAGCGGCAATGTATGGCCCATTAACACGCCAATGTTAAATAATAATTAGAGGATGATAAAATTAAGAAAATCAGGTAAGAACTATTCGGATATAATGAGTTCAGTTATGCTTTATTATGTCTAACCGTTCCCAAGTTATGCTCGAGAAATTGCACGCAATCCTCAGCACGGAATTTTTCATACGCACGTATTCTTTTTGCGTACGAATTCGTATAAATGCGAGAAATATAAAAATATAAATCTCCCAGAAGCACGATGTTGGAAGTTTTATTTTGGCACTTTTCTAATTTCAAGGTGTCTCTTTAAAATTATGCAATTAATATTTAATTTAAAACAATTGACGTGTAAAAAAATAACAGTAACATAATTAAAAACAACAATACGTAACGAATGACCTACAATGCCGAAAGTCGCAGACGGATATGAGGACGCTGGAGGGAGAGAGATGTGGGAAGGGTTCATAACACAAGAAGGGCTGGCCGCGTCTTTCTCCGTTGCCTCGTGCAGAACTCGATTGAACAGAAATTGAATGATTGGGGCGCGTTTCGAGGGCGCTTGATTGTTCATTCAAACAACAATCGTAATTGCGTTACGCGCCAAGCGCAGGAGGGCGTCGAAGGACTAAAGAGCGCGGGAAAGGAAGAAACAAAAATAACGGCGAGGCGGAGAAGGAGAGAGAGAGAGAGGGAGAGAGAGAGACGGATAAAAAGAGAGACAGAGAAACTGTAATTCGAGCGAAAAGAACGCGAGCAAGCAGCTCGAGACGAGATTTAATTTATCTTTCAGTCGATCGTCCCGCTTTCTTTGACGACGCGACAATGGACTTTTTCAAAGGGGTGGCTTTTGATTTTAACTTATTTCTTGCAATTGAGTCATTAACGTTTTTGTTACGTTAGAAGAACAAATTATCTTGTATATTCGTCAATTAAGAACATCAGTATTTCACTGATGTGAAAACTCTTCGACGATTGCCTTCTTTATCTACCTAAATACAAAAAAAAAATTATATTTACAATCAGACTTCTGGAAATTTTATACGTAGCATCATTAAAAAGTTCAATGCTTGTATCTGGGCTATCGAATCTGCGGCTTGTTTGTTATAAATAAATATTTTTGTAGCTGATCGCTCTCTCGTACGACCTGCAATCTTCTAAACACAATATTTCCTCAATAATCGCTCCCGTCACCCGAACAACAGCTACGTCCACGAGTCAGAATTTACGCGCGACACTTGTAATCCAAAGTTTCACCTAATTCCACATGATTAATGCATGCACATGCGCGCCTCGTCGAAATCGTTTATGTCATCCGATGAAGAAAAAAAAAGGAAAAAACTAATACGAACCAGTTGAAAAAGCAAACAGCGAGGGAGAGAGAGAGAGAGAGGCGTGGGGACGCCGAATCGACTTCTCACGTGATTCAAGTGCGGGCCCAGTGTGCTCTCTCTCTCTCGAGTGTCGCTTGACTCTCGGGGCACGCGGCGGCTATACTCGGGCAGCAACCTTATTAGCGGCATGATTCGTTAGTAGTTCGAGTCAACTACTGCCCCCGCCGCCTCGGCACTCGATGCCACAATGGGGGGAAGAGCGCGCATTGTGAGCTTTTAATTGAATACTCGCGACTACAATGTGTGACTGCGGCGAACTTATCGCGCCGAGTTGCCCGCAAAAACTCTCTCACGCTCGCTGCAGGAGCGATTATTGTACTTTGCTTGTAGATGCTTTTTAGCGCTAATTTGAGCGGCCGCCTTATCGTAGGAGCCGCCGCCGCTGCCGCCGCTGCCGCTCGAATGCTTCTTATAAAGTATAATTCGCGGCCGTGGATTCTTCTCGGTTAATGCGCGCATTGATTTTAATGCATTGTTTCGATCCGGCTAACAGGCTCGACTGCGCATTTCAACGAGATTTTTATCTCGAGGCAGCATCTCAAATTTATCAAAAAACATTCAACTATTCCATGGGAGTAATTAAATCACTATCGTAATCGTTGTTATTAGGCTGTTTTTTTTACTCCTTTTTCAGTACACAACAAGGCTCTTATTGTACATTGTTCGGACTAATTAATTTTGCATCAAAATTATTTTATATATTTACCGCGAGTAAAATTATAGTGTTTTATATTCTTTGAACAATTTTTTATTTTCCTTATTTTATTGTGCGAGTTTTCCCTTTATGCAAAGAAAAATGAGCTTGGCACAATTTTACAAAAATATATATAATTGAAAGAGTAGATGCTTTACTTAAATTTATAGTATATTCAGTAACCTTTCTTTAATATTATTTAAATTTTAGCTAGTTGAATACTATTGGGTATATTTATATATGTATGTAAACGGTTACATAATCTTCTAAGCTTGAAGATTGCACTATTAGAAATCTTATTAAAGCTATTTTTACAGTTTAATTCTTTAATTGACAATCATATCTTACGCATAAATTCGTATGTATTAACATTAGATCTTGAACCATATGACAATTCATATTGACTCGGTTGAGTTAATATTAAATAATCTTGACACTTTACTGAAATCATGGTCGAAGTAACTCACAAATCTATGGAATTTGAACAATAAATGTAGGAATAAGCGCATAATTTCTATTTACAAACAGTTTGAATAGTAATTACAGAGAAACAATTTTGCAAAGCTTCCCATTTTTTTTTTAAGTAAAAAATGATACCTAAGTCTATAATATTATAATACATACATTCTCCGTAATTATAATAAGTGTATACATGACGAGTATTTTCTATTCATAAATTCAAATTAGCAGTTGTAAACCCCGCGGCAAAAAATTCTTCGTTAACTAATTTTTACGCGAGAAAAGAACAATCAGGATCCACTCGGCTGCTCTCCGGCGCATCGGCGACTCGGCCGAGGCGTACACGCGATGCAGGAGCATAACTCGCAAGATGCAGCGCGAGCTCGGCTTTCAGCTCAAGTGTGTGCACACGTACAGGCACACGCGCGCGCGCCCAGAGTACGTCAATAACGTCGCGGACAGGCCAGCGGATGACGGTCCGCACAGGTACATATATAGTTGGAGCGCCGACCCAGCAGGAGAGAGAGAGAGAGAGAGAGAGAGAGAGAGAGAGGGAAAGTCGAAGGGGCGAAGAGAGGCACTAATGATTTGCTCGGTTAATATTTGCCCTGCCACATGTTCCTTTTTTTCGAGTCGCTTCCTAAATTGAGGTTGACGCATTGTCGCTGCCTCCTCTCTCGAGCGATTAACATAACAATGCAAACACAATGACACCGGCGAGCGGAGGAGGCCCCTCTCTCTGTTTGAGCAGGTGAAAAGGCCAGAAGCCAGGACCGAATCTCCCAGTGTCCCCATCGTGCAGCCGCGTCTCTCGTCGTCTAATGCAATTAGTGGCCTCTCGCGAATCTCGCTGACCTCCAGACGCTCGAAAATTTCGCAACCACGCCTGCGAATTCTCGAGTGCGCGGAGCCGAGCGCGCAGCGGGAGAGCTTCTTCTTGGTCTCGCGATTTTTGCAAGGCCTCTGCCTGCAGCTTCGCGCCGGACGAGTTTCGGAGGGATTCTCGGAATTTTTCTGTCGCACGGTATATAGTCAAGCGCGAGAGCCCCGCCAGCTGTTTAAACAGCGTTATTTTAGAGCGCCTCTCGCGACTGATTGCGCGAATGCGGACGAAAGTTATTTATTGTAAAGGCTGATTGATGCCATCAGCGGCGTTGGCCGATTGGCTTCGTCTTTTTTTTCCTTCTTCGTCGAAACAACGACGATTATGCGTTTCATGAACAATTGTGCAATACTTTACAATACGATATAAAGTAAAGAACTCATCGATAATCCTTTCAATTTAATAATAAGTGATTGAAAAATAAAACAAATAACGTATTGATAATAAATAATGAATTGATTTACCTGGTATTTCGTTATTGAAATAAAAAATTTAATTTAAAAAGTCTTTCAATACAATAATATAATGAATATTCTATTGAAGCATTTAAATTTCAACGACCTTTAATCAGTTTATGCAATAGATTATTCAGAAAATGTTGGAAAATGACAGAAAATGCGCGCGATTTAAAAGGCACATTGAATTTTGCCACTGAAGCTAATTGCGACAATCCGCTAAGATAATTTACATGAAATCCGTCGGCCCGTTAAATTCGGGGAAAAAAATAATTTGTCCCCCGGCCGCTTTTTTCGAAAAGGCAAATTTTAATGAATGAAATTCGGCTTGGCGACCGCGCGCTAAAGCAACTTATTTAAGCAAATTTTCGCGTTTCGAAAAAAGGAGAGAGGGGGCAAAAAAAAAAAAATTAGTGTCCATTAAAATCCGGACGAAAAAAAAGTATCCGTCCCGAAGTAACGTATACGTGAATCATCGAATGGGCTTTTCGCTCGGGCTGAAAGAGAGAGACGAGCGCGCCGGCAAAAGCTGACCGCTCCGCTGGAGCAGAGGCATCCTTCGCCGGAGAGCTCCGATCAAAGGACAGTTTTTACTTTCCATTGACTCCCAGTGTGCCAGCGGCGGAAATTCCTCCTTTCCGGGTAATTAATTTACAATGAGCCGGCCGAAGTCGGGGGAGTTAATGCGAAGCCGCTCGCTCGAGGGTCACTTATGACTCGGGGTGGTAATCGACCGCGGTGTAACAAGCGCTGCTTTTTATGGCTGACAACCGGGAGGTATACTTATTATTTTCGCTGCTTTTCTTCTCGCTGCTCGAGCATCGATTGGCTAAATATTTGGATAGGGAGCGACGGGCTTTTTTAATCTTGACGCGTACTGACGAACCCTGAATTATTTGCGATGGTTAAAATAGACTATTAGGTTGTATGATTTGACTAAATTGTCTGGAACTACTGCACTGTTTTAGGGATAAAAATAGTTGTAGAAGACTGGCTATTATGTGATAAAGTATTTACGTTATTTATCAGATACAGGCAACGTCACGCGAATTTAATGGCACAACCAATTCGACCAGTATAAACCTCGGAACAAATTTCCGAGGACGAGGAGCATTCTCGAACCGCACTAAAAAATGTTCGATTGTCCCGAAAGAACCCCAGGCAATTCCTTCGGCCCTTCCGGTCGGCGATCCCCTGCAGCCAGCCGAAGAACGCCGGTATATAGGAAATGGAAGAGCGCTCGCCGGCACACTTGGCGGGTCGTCGTCGTCTGTGTTCTCGGGGGCTCTTACGAGGGGCGCAGCCAGTCGATACAGCCGAGTAATTGGCGCGCGCGCCTCCTTTTTTTGGCCGTCGTAAGCGCGGCGCGCGACAAGATCTGAAAAAAGTAATTGAAAAGCTCGCGAGAGCTAAGCGCGAAAAAGCGCCCAAGCCGGAAGCAGGCCGGAAAGTGACAATCACGTGGGGAGGCGAGCGGAACACTCTGCCGCTGCTGTCTGACGTCGATATACAAGTTCTTCATTCTCCCTTCTGTCTCGATTCGCAAACCCCCCCGCGTCGTCTGCTACGCTCGCACACGTTTCTTGAACAATCGTCGCGACTCATCTCTGGCTCGTAAACGGTGTAGTTGATTGATAGCTTCGACGCCGTTCTGCCTTAATCTCCTATCGAATTATTTACATTTTATTATTTATCACTTCACGTATGAATTGCGATAAATTGCCAAAAGATATTAGATAATTGATCGACGTCAAATATTACAAGGTATATATTGGGTCAAGGCTGACAAATCGAATTTAGTTTTATAAACAATACGTAAAAGCTTAATGGTTAATTTTTATGCTAATCGATTCATAAATCTGGTTACGTAACTTGGGGAGACATCGCTCAGCGGATAACAAAGCCAAAGAGCGTTAAAAGCAAATTTGCTCTCCGACATTTCACAAGCATCGGAGACCACTATTTTGCAGTAGCAAGCAGGCAGCTGGTTACTGTTCTTAAGAGACTATTCAAATCCCAATTGTTATCGAGCGAATTTTTCGGCTCTCCTCCCTGAATCAATACCTGATGCAATAATCGGCGGTAATCTGTCATGCGTTAAACACTTGAATCCCACAAATATCTAAACATCACACACACATACACATCCCACAAATATCTAAACATCGCTCGGCGAATTAGCATAAGTATATCGATATAAATTACAGCTCGCGACCCATTAGATTGGGAATTTTCGCCGACGATCGTTACAATGCTCGATACAGGTGTCCCTCCAAGGACGTCGATTGTGTCGGGCGTATAATGTCGCGGTCTGCGGATTGACGTAACTCCAGCCGATCAATCACGCGGCGCACTCTCGATTTTTCGGTCGCCTCTTCGATCGTTCCCATATGCACTCGCGTTACCGAACGACACGCAATCCTCCTTGCAATATTGTAGGAATTTTTCCTCCGCCTGATTGATCGGTTCAATAAATTTTTCAAACCTCTCTTTTGCCGACTCCTGTGTGGCGGCCTTTTTTTTTTTTATTTATTACCAATAAAATCGTGATTTATTAAAATTCGTCTAGTTGCGCAAGACTTTCGAGCCTGACAGTTGTTTAAATAGGAGGAAATGTTGTTAAACATCAAAGAATATGCCGAGGTGCGTATTTATAACATTGCGTTTATGAGTTTTAAAGGATATTATGGCGCAACACTTTTACGGTTAAAAATATTTATATCAATTTCGAAAACTGCAATTTGGCATAGTTTTTTTTTCAATCCAGCGCCTATTTCAAATCCCCGACGCTCGAGTCGAGAGAAGAAATAAAAAGCCGCCCAAAGGTTCCATCTCGTAAAATAAAAAAAAAAAAAAAAAAAAAAA
>UCOM01000816.1:0-60313 GCA_900474385.1 Ormyrus pomaceus | reverse complement strand
GGGGGGGGGGGGGGGGGGGGGGGGCAAGTGCATCCCCGGCGCGGACGAGAGCGCTACGTGTTACGAGCGCGGCGCTCCGCGGGTCAGGTCGGACGTGATCGATCGACTCCTAGACGGGCAGCACCGAGGCCGAAATGGAAAAGAGAGCCATTGTTGCGCCGACAAAGTAGACGCCTGCCGATTTGCTTTCCCTGCTAAGGCGCACCGAGAAAAGGAGGGAGGCGGACACGGGAGGGGACTGTGATTTATTCCCTTTTTCGCTGACTTTGGCAAAGGCTAATGCTTAGATTTTCATTGGGAAGCTTTTCCGGAAGGTGACTGGTGAAATGGTTGCGGTGCGTCGTCCGGGGAATCGTCGAGTAAATGCTTCTGCCATCGGAGATTAAACGAGATTTCCAAGCGATAAATATTGATAATTGCCGCTGCGATTGAAGCATGATTTGCAAGACAAGCTGTAAATTTTGCCCTCTCATTTGTATACAATTCCGAGAAAAAGTCGCTGTTAAAAAAGCACTTCCTGCCGCATGACGCCGCGTACATCCCGGTATGATTAATAAAAATAAATTTTTCAGCCTAAGCTCGCACGGACTTTTCTCCGAAGCCGCGCGTCGTTCGGCCGTCAGCTCGTTAATTAATACAAGCGTGTTTTGTCGCGCCCGTGGAATTACAGGAGCCCCGCGCATAATGAAGAGCGCGCAGAGGTTATTTAAAGAAAGCCCCATCGATCATGGTTTTATCAAAATTTCCCTTCCCTCGCTCGCTCCACATTTCTCGAATAAATTATATTGATCCGTCCGGCTCTCCAATTACAGGCGTCTCCTACTCCCTTTCTCAAATAACTAATTCGATTAACCGCGGCGGTATATAGCTCGCGCTGACAAAATAACTTCGTAAAGGGATATAATTTAAAGCCTGTACAAACACGCCCTCTCCTCCTCCTCCGCCGAGGAGGAAAGAGAAGAAAAAAAAAAGAAAAAAAAATGAAGGCACTCGATTTCCGATCGCGGGGCGGCGGATTTCATCGATACGTAATTCACAGCCGTCCCCGAGAATCGCGTGACCGAGACCATTTCGCGAGGCTACCCTCTCTCCCGTTTTATCGCTACTCACCCCTTTCGAAGGAGAGGAAGCCCCGTAAGAGCGAGAGAGAGACATAGCCAAGTGTAAAGAGTAAAGACCTCCGAAGCCGTACTTTTGCGTATTTGCCGCGCTGCTCGCGAGCACACGGCGGCGGCAGGGATCCCTTCTGCTTCCCTGCCGAGAGGCGACACGCCCACGATTCGCGAGCGCCAAGCGGTTTTCCCTCGAGCGCTGCCGATGCCCTTTAGGACATTCTTTCGGAGGCCGCGCTCGAGATTTCCGAGAGCCAAAGGAATCTTTTCATTTTCATTGATTAGTCGCCCGCCGACGACGACGAGGAATTTCTCGTTTCGACGCTCGTGCCGAGACTCGTGTAATTGCGCCCGCGGGAAACTGATGTCGGTTGATCCGCGAGGTGACGAGATTGTTTAATTTTAACGAAAGCACTCGTTCGATAATTATTGCTAAATAAAACTACCTTGTTATTTTTTTTTACTGCCGCGAGGCGGACAAAACCAGTCCGTCCGCTTATACAGATGATGTACATAACTTAACGAGACTTAATTACCGCGCACGTCGCGCGCGTAAAACACTACGGTTTTGATAAAACCGGGTGACTCACCGAGAGGCTCTTCATTGACGCATATCTGCTACTCGAGTTTCTCAAAATCGCGCGTCACACAGTAACTCTGCAATGAAATGAGCTCTGCTCGGGGCGCCAGGGGATTTTCGCGAATTCTATCTGATTCGAATGTTATTAAAACAAGTCACGCGACTCTCCTCTCGAAAATTGCGTACAGGAAGCCCTTCCTCTTTCGTTTCTTTTTTTTCTTTTTGTCGATTAACGATAAGGAGTTTGGACGTTTCGTTTGCAAATCAGTCTTCTCCGCTACTGATTTTATGCAAATGCGGCTCTTGTTGCATGCACTTACCTATTAGATTTTCGAGTTAGATGGAGAATTTCGCTCGTAGATTTCAGTGACTACAACTATTTTCATTGCAAGAAATTTCTAATGCGGTTTTTTTTTTATTTTCTTCATCCATAAACATGTCGAGTTGCATTTTGGATCGAATTTTCTTCATTCGTGTAAAATAAAATTAATAAAACATGTTCTGTTGAATAATTTTTTTGTTCACCCTACGTTACGTAAGGTGTGCCAAATAAAGCTGCAAATCAATTGTTAAAACTAAATATTATTCAGTCTGTTTTATTTAAGCATGATTTACTTAATTATCTTGACTAATGCAAACAAGAGTTTTATTCTGGGAATAAAATGAGGTTTTTACTCGGATCGATTTATATAAGCTTAAATATTCAATAAGAAGAGACAACCTGCACGTTTGCTTTTACCTCGAAAATATTTGAAACTTTTTAATTATAAAAGCTTCAAGAAGCGCGATGTCACGCAAGGCATTAACATTCAAAGGCACACTTAAACACATTTTAAATAAATCAGCAATATTAATCAGTCGCAATATCTTATCGGCGATTATCGATAACATACGTGTCTCATTTTAATTGCACCGCGTCTGCTAATCCCGATCCGCACCGTCAAAACTCATTCTCGCAATATCGACTCGTCGCCTCTTAAAAATATAAGCGGCGAACGCGCCGAGCGGGCCCATCAATGAAACAAAAGCTGGGCCAAAAATAACCGCGGCACCGGCTCTACTCTAGCCATCCTTTGACGCATATTCTCGCCTATCAACCTCCGCGTTAATCAATGAAGAGTCGCGCCGTAAAGGCTAAAATTTCGCGGCCGAAATCTCGCGATGGAAAAACTGGTAAAACGAGGGGGGGGGGGGGGGCAATAAATGCGAGGGCCTCTTAAAGAGGGAAAACTGACGTAAAAGCCCGAAGCCCTCTTTAAGTGCTCTTTTATTAACTTTCCGATGTGGCGTTGCCGCTATGAACTCATTTCTTCGCCTTTAAAAAAGCCTTTTCATACCGCCCCCCGACCCCGTCCTTAGCCCCCTAAAGGCTTTACACCTCGCGCGAACTTACACGTGCTGGTGTATAAGGCGATCCAGGCCTAATTCCTCGGGCGAAGTCAACCGGCGGAATTGCTCTTGTTAGTTATATACCTAAAGCAGGCACTGTGCACCGCGTTCAGAGTATACTTTTGCGGGCTTTAGCTGCTGCGCTTTTCGTTTGGATTAAGGCGGGTTATACTTTTTATTTTTTTCCCTTTAAAATCGCCTGAAAAGTTTAAGATTATTTAAAAGATAACTGCTGGCTTTATATTTATACAACAGATTTCTGATTAAATGATATCAGGTAAAGCAGCAGGCATAAAGTACACAAATTTTTGGCCTTGCTAAATAAAAATTCAACAAAGTGAACCTAAAGAGTTCATATATATTAATGCTTTAAGACATTTTCATAAATATCTTTTTAAAAAGGTTCGATAGTAATTTTGTACTATTAAAGGAGAAGCTTATTGACTGAGAGTATTTTTAAACATTAATGCACGCCAATAGGAAATTCATCGATCGGCTCGAGGTCAATAACAATTTAAAAGTTTTCATACAATTTATAACGAAACTGAATTCAAACTTTCCCTCGATATTCCAAGAGAATCAGCAATACGCCTACTTCCATTTATCATTATTTATTAAATTAGTTTTAGTTTCATTTTTTAACATAATGGAACCAAATTGCTTAAAAATTGTGCCTCTACATCTATACTACATTGTCCGATAAGTCTTTGCTATTTTTAAGATTCAATATTTAGTTACAGAGCTTTGGTTAACATATTTCAGTATAGACTTCATTTATTTTTCAAATTTAAATAAACTTCGCTCAAAGTAAAGCCATTGAGTGGCGACAAACAATTTTCACAATATTCTCCCTCGCCGTTGCAAGAAAAGCTTTTAACGTCTCGACTCGGCAATATAACGTCCCTCGGCGGAGAGGAAGGAGCCATCAAAAAATGCTAAAACTCGGCGTCGCCGCGTCGACTAATTAGATCAACGTGAAATCGTCTTCCGTATAATCCTCCTTTTCGCAATTACGCCATCGTACGAGAAAGTTATCCGCGGCGCTTCGGATCGGCAAACGATCCTCGTAAAACAGCTGCTGCCGAGGCTATTGGGACGAAAAAAAAAAAAAAGAACGGCCAACGAATAATGTAGTCGAGCGCCGCTACGCACAAAAGGGGTTGGCTAATTAATTGAGCGACCCTGAGACCTGACGATGTCGTTTGTATTTTTCGAATTAATTGCTTACCTTATTGCTTTCTCTCATTTAGTTTCAAATCATTTTTTGAAAGGTCGAGTGTCGTTGGGAATTTTATTGGCAAGTCAATCATTTATTCGTAAATTTTCCGAGATTTCGAGGGATATTGAAATCCGCTTTTTCAAACAGAAAATATTTGATGATTCTGAAAAGGGGTATTTTCTTGAGAATAGAATTGCAGTATAAAACTTATAACGTTATTTCTGCAGCATAAGGCGAATTTCCATTTTCAAATACTCCCGCGGTGTGTATAGAAGCATGAATAAAAAATCAGCACGATCTATTTTAAACTTGAAAAAGTTCTAAAATGGTTATTAAGAATTATTTAACGATTAGGCGTAAATAAAAAATAATTTACTCCTTCCGCGTAAAAGACCAAACACATAAAATAAACTTAGCGAATCACCCTGTTAATATTGTTAAAGCAGATAGTCCGCAAAAACACGATTGCGAATAGCAATAAATTTAAGCGCCCGGGACCAAAATAAATTATCCCGCGGCAATTTAATAGAGCAGTAAAGTCAAGACATGTCTCTTTTTACGCGAATTTTACACGTGTAGAGAGTGGATTGATTTTCCTCAGGAGCCGAGAGAGAGAGAGGGAGGTGCGTTTAATTGTACATGCAGTTGGCGATGACGATGCTTCGCGCGCTCGGAGAATACAGCCCGAGCAATTCCGAGGCGCGTTAGCGGTACAGTATAAATCCAGCAGGATACGCCCGGAATTTGCTCGTTTAAAGTTGCGCGGATGATTTATGTATGTACGAGATGAATATTTCAGCGCGAATTTCGGATTTTCGCGAGAAAAAGGCGCGCCGCCTCTCTCTCCTGGCCCTTTTAAATTCCAGTCCCGTTTAATTGTGACGCCTGCAGACATTCTGCAAAGTAGTTCCCGGGGAACTTAATGCTCTCCGAGCGACGGGGGTTAAAAAGTTAAAACAGTATATAATTGTTCTGCCTTCCAATTTGAAAATCGATCCGCTCGTAAATCAAGCCATAAAAATATATCGAAAACTCATTTCAAGGTGTGGGTCCAGGAAAGCCCGGCAAAAAAGCACGGAGATAAACGAAAAAAGGCCCTCCGCCGGAGAGGCAGGCAATTTCCTCGGCGGAACCCCATAGCCCGCAAAAAAGAGGCCCGGCGCTCCTTTGCAAAAAGCTCTCTCTCTCTCTCTCTCTCTCACTGCGGCGTATATATCGAGAGAAAGCCGTAAGTAGAGCGGGAAGAGAGAGAGAGAGAGAGGGCGGTGGGCTGAGCGGAGCAGAAATCAGGAATGATGCGCCGTAAGAGCGGGCGGTAAAAGGAGAGGAAAAAGGCAAAGGTCACCGTGCGGCCCGTGACGTCATAGGCGTTTTCCCACCCCCTCCCTCTCTCCGCTGGCGCCACGGCTGCGCCCTCGCTCTCCGCCCCTCCCCCACTCCTCTCTCTCCCTCTCGCTGTGGAGCGGGGGGGGGGGGCGAATTTCCCATTTTCATTTCTGCTTAAAGAGCTGCTGCGAGCGACGGAGACGGAGCTGCCGCGGCCGTCTCTGTCCCCAGATGAAAGGCAAACACGGGGGGAAAGAGAGAGAGAGAGAGCCTCCGTGAGCCCTTGAAAATTCCTGACTCAGTCCGCTTGCGCGCCGCCTATATTTACGGCCGTTTTTATTTTAGCCCCGCGCAGCCTTTTCTCCGCGAGTATCGAGAGAGGAGATGATCCTATCGATCCTGGCGAGACTCCCGTCGAGGAGCGCGAGAGCGAGAGAAGAGGAGGAATAGGCTCGAGCCCTCGGGATTCCGGCGGGGGCCTATAGGAGTTTTTTCGTTAGCGCCACACATATCGACGGGCGCTCGCGCGAAAAGGGGGTGACCTAGTGACGTAACAATTCGGCGCCGCTGCTGCCGGCGGCGGCGGCGGCGGCGGCGGCTGACAGGGGTGGGGGCGGCTCGCGGATCGATTCGCAACGAGCGCCGGGCTGCTGCTCCCGCCGCCGCCGCTTTTCTCCTTTTCGCCGTCGAGGGCGGCGCCATCTTGGATATATCTGCTGCCCTCTCGACTACACTCGCGTGCGCCACGCGAAATAATTACGCTCAATGCCCGTAATATCCCACCGCCTAAGCGCTCGGGCCGAGTCGCTCTCCTTTTTTTCTCTCTCTCTCTCTCTCCCTCGCTTTCTGTCCCGGAGAGCCGCTGTCGCTAATTTTTTGCCGCCGCGTGTCGCCGGGAGAGAGGAGTAATTAGAGGAGGTGCTTTCGGGAGGGCTATTTTTCTCCTCCGAGGAGCTGGATTTTTTCTGGGAGGGGCTGCGTGGATTATCGGGAGGAAGGAGAGAGATAAGCCGAGGGAGTGGAGGATGATGGAAAAATTGAGCGTTTGCGTGATGAATTTGTAATAGGGTCAGTTCTTTTTACTCCCGGCAAGGATTCCTGCCTCTTTTTTCTAAACAATCGCCGAGGTTTCCTCGGCGGCTTTTTTTCTTTTTTTTTTTTTAATTAGACAGTTTGCCCCGGGTTTTCGGTGGAGGCATTTGACGTCGGGTTTTGAATAAAGCCGAGTAAACACAGTACACTTAACATTATCGGCGACTCGGGGTTCCGATAAGATTAGTCCAGTGAATAGATTTAAAGCGATTGAAAGGCCACTTAAAAAAATTGCTTATCTCTGTTTGCTCGAAATTCCGTAAGTGAATTCGTGCATTTGTCACCTCTCGAAATTCGATAGCCGTAGTCGCGCACGCCGCTGCTGCTCTCTTTTTATTATTCGCCTCCCCGACTGGTGCGCGATCGATCGATGCAGCAACGCGCGCGCGGGCAAATATTTATTCATCGCGAAAGAAAAAACCGGCTGGGGCAAGATCATTCTCGCGCACCTAAATGTAGACGTATATATATAGATGTATATACATAAAAGGCGGCGTAAAAAAGAATGTTGCGTGCGGCTCGCGACGTGAAAACTTTTCGAGTGCGCGCGAACTTATCGCCCCGCGAGTGGAGCGAGCCTTGTTTTTCTTCCTCGTGGCGCTGCTCTTTTTTTTTTTTTAACTCGGCCTGCTATACGAGCGAGTGGGCGAATTATTAATGCGTGCGTTAGTGCTCACGCGAGACCGAACGTTGAGATTGTGGTCGCGGCCGGGAGACGCCAAGTCTGCCTGGTCTTCTCGAGAGCGCCGATGCAGAGTGCAGAGAGCTGGATCGAAAAGGCTGCAAAGTTTTTTAAAGACTTGCGGCGAGTCCGAAAGACGGTTTTAGGTGATATTCGATGACTTGAAAAAAATTTTGGCAGAAGCTGGAGCACTTGAATCGTAATGGTCTGTAAGAGAAACTTTACAGCTTAATAATTAAAAGAAAACTCCACTTTATTGCACACAGAATTTCAATTAGTATAAATGGCAATATTTTTCTTCCCCTGCGCATTTAAGCGTCGGGAGCTTGTTCCAAGTCTTCTGTCAATGACAATGTGAAAAAATCAAGATATACGGCTTACTGGTAGTAGCAGCTTCGAGAGCAGGGATAATCTAGGAGTTTTTGTGCCTCCGCAGGATTCTCGAGCGCCCTTGCAAAAATATCGACGGAAGGATAGGAGAAACCTAAAAAAAGGGCGCGCGGAGAGAGAGAGAAAGTTCAAAAGCCGCTCTATCTTCTCGTCGTCCGGAGCAATCGTTTGCGAATTTTCCGTTCGCTCGACTCCTCCATCCGGCGCGTATCAAAGGACAATCAATCAGCGCTCCCGGATGTGCCAAAAGAACGCCGCCGACGCAGATCGGATCGCAATCTGCCCGCGGCGAAACACCGCAAGAAGCCCCAGACGACGCGCTTCGAGCTCTCATCCCTCCTCTGCTTTTTGCGGAAGTTCGGGGATCGTCGCCGCGGTAATCGCGGTGCGGCTTTCGAACCGAAATCTCTCGATTGATTCTGCGCGAGTGCACGATCGCTCGTAACTTTGAATAAATTTGCTCTCGCTAATTGCGACTCTTCCTCCGATAAATTAGGCAGACTTTTATTGGCGATCCGGAAGGGGCGAACCGCTCGAGAGACTCGTCGTCTGGCGTTCAAGTAGAAAACGGCCGGGTCTGGCCAGACGGCCGTTTGATACGCATATAAAGATACACGACTACCGTACTCGACTCTCTCGCCTGCGTGCTTTCAGATTTCGATCGCGCAGCCGTCTTCCGCCTATCGAGCGGCATTATCGCCGATATACCGAAAACCTCGTCGGGAACATTAACTGGCCGCTCGGTCAATTAAATTTAATAACCCCGCTCTCGCAAACTCGTCGACCCGAGTAATTCTTGCCGTATAACCAACGGCGTCGCTCCTCTGCGCAAGAGGGGCCGTCCGCTCGGCATCGATTTTCGATTTTTCCTTTGGCTCTCTCTTGAAAAACTAAAACAATCAAGTTCAAGGATGAGCCGCGATCTGGCGTAGAGAGAGAGAGAGAGAGAGAGTATTGATTGAAGAGAGAGCGGCGGGGCCGTTCGCGCTCGAGCTGCACACACCTTGCACCGGGTTGAAAAAAGCTGGCTGCGGGTGGGTGGGGGGAGGGCCGCGGGTACACACGTGCGAGGCACGCGTGCCACCATAGCGGGCTCCCAAAAATCACTACTCCCAGCCCGGTGGCGGCTCGGTCCGGCAAAAATCGTCGTCGTCCGGCGGTGGCGGCGGCCGGTGCGCCTGCGCGCGCCGAGTCGTCGTCGTAGCCGCCGCTGCCGCCGCCGCCGCCGCCGCCGCCGCGGAGCGGGGAGAGGGAGCGCCTTTGGCAGAGAGCCGCCGCAGCGCCTCAGAGCCGAGCAGAGCTGCTCCGAGACTCTCGCTCGCTCGCTCGCGTCTGTGGCCTCGCCTCTCTCTTCGCCACACACACGGCAGCGCCCGCGATACCACGCAGAGAGCAGAGAGAGAGAGCCGTGCGTCTGGTTCCCCGTGCAGTCGACGAAACAGTGCGTACAGTCAGAGAGAGAGAGAGAGAGAGAGGGAGAGCGCGCGTGTGAGTGGTGTGAACTCTCTCGCAACCCCCCTCCCCCCTCCGACGAGAGCGAGAGAGAGAGCAGCAGCAGTCTCTCGGTCGAGTCCGTGCAGAGAGGTAAAGTTGCCCGTAAGTGCCGCGTCTGTGCGTTCCGCCGCGAGAGCCGAGTTTAAGTGCGCGAGAGAGGGAGAGAGACGGAATTCGCCTGGCGACCTTGAGCCCGGGGAGTTGGTCCCGGGAAAGAGCGCGCGCCACCTTTCTCTCTCTCTCTCTCTCTCTCTCTTTCTCGCTCGCTCCCTCGCTCTCGCTCTCTCCGCCGACTGGCTGGCCGAGCCCGAGTCTTTCTACTTGCGGCCCTCCGACCTCGACTCTTACTACTGGAAGTACTGGGCGCTGGAGCCTCTCTCCTTTCGAGGGCCGGAGGCAGTGAGAGAGTGAGAGAGAGAAAGCGGGGCGAGGGAGAGCTCATCGATCAGCTGGCCGCGCGCTGCTCGGCCTCCCGAGGGAACGCACTCGGGGACATCGCTCGGGAGTGAAAGTGCTCTGGTATAATATCCGTTGTATTCCCGACGCAGAGAGTGTGGACGAACGGCAAGAGGCGGCACGAGGAGGAGGAGGACGACGACGACGACGACGACGAGGAGGACAAGGAGGAACGTCTGCTCAGGCTCGGGCTCGGGCGCTTTATTTTTAGCGGCCGAAGCGGGCTTCCACCAGGGGCTCCGGGGCCGACAGAGATAGCGAGAGCCGCCCCACACTCGCGCCGCCAGAGCAGAGATCAGCGGCGGCAGCGGCAGCGGCAGCAGCAGCAGCGTCGGCAGCAGCAGCAGCAGCAGTCTGTGTGTGTGGTGCGTGCGTGGAAGAAAGAAGCCAGGAGTGCTCGCTCTCGTGCAGGAGCTTGCGGCAGCAGCGAGTCTCGAGAGAGGAGAAGGCCATGGAGCCGCCGCTCCTCTTAGGCGCAACTGCTTCGGTGCGCGCGGGAGCCTCCGGCCGCATGTGACGACGACCGCGGGAGAGTGAGAGACGCCTCGCGGACGCCGAGTCGTCGGCTCGCTGAGTAAGTAATACCGCGATCAGAGCATAAGTCAGGGGGCCGCGAGCACGCGGCGCGGCCGGCGACGGACCCAAGCGCCGTTACGTAACCGCGCGCGCCAACCCGCCCGCCGCTCCTAGGGCTCCTCCGTTGCCAAGCTACGTTCCTGACGAGCCGCCGCCGCCGCCGCCGCCGCCGCCGGAGGACGGGATATTATTTCGGGAACGGCAGCTATAATAACCAGCGTAATCGCGAGAAGGGGCTACTCCCTCTGCACCGCGCGCGCCGCCGCCGTTTTATTAGACGCGCGGCTGCGCAACGCAGAGCTAGAGAGCTTTTCGGGAATGCCCGAGCGTCGGGAGAGACGCACAGCCGAAGAGCACATTTGCGAAACGGCCAGGCGCTTTTTTCGGAACGCCGTCGCCGTCTGCGAGACGGACCCGCCGAGACGCGCGCACGCTTTTTCCGATACGCGTTTTGTCGTCGAATCGAGCGAGTGCGGCTGCAAAAATAATTCAATGCCACACGGCGACGCATCGGCTGCTTAGCTTTCTCGCGGCGAAAACACCAGCCGAGCCTGCCAAGCGCAACTCGCGCCCGATGCATAACCTCAAAATCGTAAATAAGCCGCGGCCGAGGCTCGGGCGAAATTTCCGCCGAGCGGCGGAAATTTCACGCTCCAATTTCGCGAGGGCCAAAGTCGCGCACCGAAACTACTCTGCCCTCTTCCGGGGGGGGCAATTCCGAGACTGGCTCTCGGCTCGCTCGTAGGTGGCTGATCGCGCGAGTGAGCTGTGAAACGAAACCTTGGAAAAAATGGATTTCGCGATATACAGCACCGTCTCGATAAGCTTCCTCCTTTTGCAAGCAGTTTTGAACTTTCAGACTAGTCACGAGCTATTTACGTTGGCTATTACAACGAGTGACATCATTGAACTTCACCGCGCGTCTCGATATCTCCTGCGGCGATAAATTCTCGGACGTCTCGCGGCTCTGAAATTATTTATCGCTGATCAAGCGCGTCGGAACCCTTGCACTCCGCGAGCCTTCTCAGAATGTCGGCGCGTGCCGCGGTCGAGCTGATTATAGAGTGACGCAGGGGCTCGCTGTTTTTTGGATTAGCGCGCTCGTCGTCGGGAGTATCAATCGGATCACCGAGGGGCAGTCGAGGCCAGAGAGCCCCTCTCCTCGGCTCCCTCTTGGCGGGGCTTCTTCTTCTCTCTTCCCTTCCTCCTTGCGGAGCAGCAACAGCAGCGGCAGCAGCAGCAGCAGCAACTCGGCCGACCGCATGCACACGCGACTCGCCGCGCCGCGCTCTTCTTTCTCCGCCACACGCCGCCGCCGGCCAGAGAGAGAGAGAGGGAGAATCCGTGACCGAATTTTGCGCGCACCGGCGCGGCCTTCCTGCATACACTCGCCCGAGCTTCCTCGATCAAGGTTCCGCAGCTGTGTCTGCGCGTATTTTTGCCAAGCCTATACAAACTCTTTCTCGGCTGTCTCTGCTTCGCGCTACTCTGCCTGGGCAAAGCTCTCTGTCCCTCTGCTTCCGGAGTCGGGGATTTGCTTTTTTTTGGGAGGGGAGGGAGGGAGAGACTGTAGGGTCACTGGGGTGGAGACTTTTGCTCCCGAGGATTTTGCGCGAGAGCGAATTTAATGCGTTCGGAGTGGATGTTAGTCGTCTGTGAATTTGGCAGTGGATATTCTTCGATAAAAATAAACCCTCTCGACTATACCGAATGGTCGCAAAATTTTAGTGGAATTTTTCAAATTTTTCGCCCGACTTTAATAATTCCTTACGTAACCCCCGAGCGACGCGGGGAATTTTTCGAAAAAGGAGAAGCGCCGCGGCGGCGAACTCGTCGAAAAAAAGTAGATTAAAAATTGTTTGCTTGCCAAAGCGCGAAGTGCACTCGCGAGTGGCACACAAGTTTCGTGCACGTAAAACCGCGGCCTGCAAGCCGCGAGTTTGAAAATCGCCCCGGCGGGAAAAATCAATATGGACGATGATAAAAAAAGTGCGAGCCCCGGTAAGCTCCTTTTTTCCTTCCCCGCTAACGAGAAAGTGCCAAGTTCCGCGCATAATTATCCTACCTGCACGTGTCTTTTGAATGCTCTCGGTGATATTATCATCTCTTCGCCGAACGTTTTTATTCGTACGACTCTTTTCAAGTAAGCTTAGAAAAGTGATTTTTTCGCGGAAACGAGCCAGTGGATTTCCACTTGACACTCGGCTTGAATTTCCTCTAGAATTACGCTCGGATTTTTGAAAAGCAGTTTTTTTTTTTTTTTTTTATATCAGTGTCACTGAATAAATTTCGTAACTCTTATGGTATACGCGACACCACGCTCGGCTGACTTTCCATACCTTCCGTCGCTTCGTGCGTGCAATTTTAATGCTTCTAACCGAGCCTTTCAAGAGCGTTGTGTACTCCTCCATGTTTAAAAACTGAAATTTCGTCGGGAGACAATGGCCGGAATTCGACTGGCAATCGCCGTCCGTAAAGCGGATGCAGTTATTAGAAAATACTCTGCAGCCTCGCTTGCACGCACTATTTTGTTCGCTTGCGCGAAAGAGCGCGCGATTTTGATTTACGGATACGCGACACGCCGAGGCCGCTTTATTAACGCGGAAAAAAAGAAAACCATGTAAAATACGACCTTACACGGATGGCTCGCCGCGCCGTGCAAAAAAAAAAAAGAGAGCGCGCCTATCGGAAAAGCTATTTTTCCCTGCTCACGGGGCAGACCTTTTAAAATAGACTCTCCCGCTCCGCGAAAAACTACGAAAATCCCGTCCCCTTTAAAAGCCTCCGCGCGGCGCGAGTTACGCAACGCGAGTTCACGACTGGCGCACCGCACCGCGCGGATTCGCGAACAATAATCATGCGAACGCGCGCGCATGCAGCTCGTCGGCGGCGCGCAGCGGCTTTCGCGATCGCGGCCGACTAAATATACGTGCGTCGCGCGCTTACGCAATCAATCGGCCGCGCGCGAATTCCGCGTAAAAGTGCGAACAGCTGATTGGACGCTCGAAAGGCACGTGCGACGAGCGGCAAGCTAATTCCAGAACCCTGAACCTGAGGAGCGTTTGACCCTCTCTCTCTCGCTCTCGCCTTTTTCGCTGACTCGTTTGCCTTCGCCTCTCTTTTACGGGGCCAGGTTGAAGGGGGGAACTCTATATCGGTGGAAGGGTGGATTGCGCCGCTCTCTTGTTGTTCGTTTTTATGGGGAGGGGAGAGCTGCGCTGGATGCTGACTCCTCGGTGGAGGATAAGTAGGGTTCGGACGAGCTCATGAATATGCCGGGAAGTTCTGGTTCGCCTTGAACCGAAAGTAAATGTTTATTTCAATGAGATAAAGAGAAAGAGCGCCGTACATTTTTTATGATAACGTTCGAATTTTTATTTGCGCTCGTTTCGAATAGAGACGTCTTTCTGCGAAAAGTCGGTTTCGAAACCTTTATGGCAGCGGCGTGACGTCAATGGGCTATACTTGTTTAAATTAAGTACAAGTTGGCGGTTTAGAAAAAATACCTAAACATCTTCGTTCGACAAGTTATTATTAGTTGCAACATCCATCGTTCTTTCCTCGAAATTCTATAAATAAGCTTTTAAACTAGCTTTTACCTTGAAAACTAGGTCTCATTCAGTAAAACGGCAATATGTCTGACGTTCCGCTTTATGACACAAGAGTTTATTCATTGAGCGAGGAATCGCGAGCATTTCTAGGCGCAGAAATTTAAATAGTTTTCAATTTCCAGCGATCGTTCGTCCGAAATCCAATCATCGTTTAATTAAATACGCTGCCTCGAGGAAGCGATGAATTTAAAACCGAAAACTTGAGAACTGCCTCCGCGAAAGTTAATTTTCGTAAAGTTAATCTTCGTTAAAAAAACGGGAGACACGCACAAAAGGAACTGCAGCGTATTCTGGTAGCCGATTGTTTGTCAATGAAAGACACGCTTATTCGTTTCGGTCGAGTAAGCAAACCGAAAGGCCTCATTGTACCGGGAGATTACCGTATTTCTTTGTGATGTAATTACCGGGGAGAATGCGCATTCATTATCGAAATTGTGTTACTCCGCTGAACTTTAAACAGCGGCTTCTCGCCAAAACATTTTCATCCGAGCGAGCGGAAAAAGGCCGAGCGACAAGGCCTCGCCTCAATTAATTTCGCTCGCCCGAGTAAAAACTCGCCTCTCTGTGTACATTCAAAATAAGTTAATTACCGCACTTTACATTATTGTAGCTAACACTATTATTAGTCCTTATGACACAATTCCGCGCGTTACAGCGCGTCGCCGCTTTAACTCTCTCAATTGGCGAGAAAGGTCCGAAAAAAAAAGAGCGACGATATCCCACGCTCGCATTCATGAATGACTCATTACGCGAAAGGCGACATCGGAAACTATGCGCATTAAGATCGCGCAATACGCGCGCCGCGAGAGCTCCCTTCACTTCCACTTTCGCGTGACGAAAGTTGGGAGAGAGAGACAATGTCTGTCTCTCTCTCTCTCTCTCTCTCTCTCGGCGCTCCGAGCTTTGCGTGTTTACGTTTTATGTAAATGGCCGTTGAAGGAGTTCTCCTCGCTCGTTTCAGCATTTCAATGCGAGGAGAGGGCCGCCAAGCGGCTAACTGCGCGAGCAGCTACCGAGTTTTCGGCCGGGACAATCGCGAGAAACGGCTTCTCGGGGAGTCTAACCAGTTCCTGATCAATTAACTCGAGTAACTCTCCCCGCTTTGCTTCCCGTACTTTGGAAACGATGTTTCAGAGACTGACTTCGGAATGAATTTTAGTTTTAATTAGCGACCGCTACAGATTGACAAGATTTATGAGCCAATTCATTAGGAATTGCTGGCCTGGCCTAATCGTCTGCTTATTATTGTCCGAGAAGCTTTTAATAATTTATTCCGCTAAAATGGATGATTGTAAAATTGTGACTAAAGTGTCGAGTCATATATAGTTTAATCGAAAATTGCCTTCTACGTAATTACAAACTCGTAGCAATCGTGAAACTGCAGGAAAAACGATTCGGTAAACAAATTAACGCTTTTAGATTAATGAAAAGACCCAAACTCGGTCTTGCAACAATCAACTTCCAGGAAACACAATCAGAATTTTAGCACCTCTTTTATATAATTAATCTCGCACCTCCATGAACCTAAAACCCGTCCGAGAGTCAGTTCAATCCACCGAATTTCCGCTCCCTTCGATCGGCGCGAGGCGAAGAGCGTCCTGCAGTGTAAAAGTCTAAAAGTATCCGCGGCACGCACAATGCTCGCGCGTGGGCGAGAGAGAGAGAGAAAGAGCGACCGGGCTTAAAAATTGAAAGCTCGACTCGGAACACGCAGCGCCGGCTCATCTCTAAAAACAGCCAGCGCGCTTTGGCTCGCATTTAAAATAACTCGCGAGCGAGGCTCGCGACTTTTCGCCTTCCCTATACCCGAGAGTCTTATCTCGTTATCGCCGCCCCGGAGGAGCGTCGCGCCCGGAGAGAGAGAGAGAGAGAGAGCCGGCAAAATATTGATTTTCCGAAAATCGGTGCCCGCCGGTGCCACGCCCAGGGCGCCCCGACAGATGCACCTGCAGATGGCCCGACACACGTCCTTTTTGGCCCGGTTCGATGTCTTGGTTGGACGGTCGGGATTTTATTAGGCGAGCTCTGCGTTGATTGGAAGTTTAGGGGAGAAGGCTGACGTGAGATTTTAGTTGCTGATAGAATTGCTGATTTCATGCGGGTATAGAAATTGATTGTGATAATTTGAGATATCTGTGATATCAGATAGGGGTTTGGTTTAAAAATTACGATACTTTAGTTTATAGTGCTATGGATTGTAGCCATTTTTTTTATTGAAAATTGAAATATGTATAAATAACTGGCTTACTTTTCTAGAAGGCAATTTGCCTCAATAATTTAACAGCATTGACCCGAGTTTTATTCTAATTGGAATAAAATCACATTGAAAATCATTCTTATAGGCGCCTCTATTTACGTATTGATTTCTCCAAGTCCAAGTTTGTATAAAAGTAGAATGTACAGTCACTGTAATTGATGGATTTCTACCAATCTACCATTCGATCCGCAAATGCTGCCTTAAATTCACTAAAAGCACGTTTCCATATTAGGAGATAATAATGAGATGACGAAGAGGTGTGTTGGGCGAATCGGGATTAAAGTTTTTAAAGGGCTTTTGAATTTCCGAGGAAATTGTATTTTCAAGTGCACCTGTACCGAGTGCTTTAATGTAACATTTAACTGGGTTAGCGTCATTTTACGGCTTTTCGAAAAGTGAAACTTCCACTGCAATAACGTTAAAACGAACAAAATCTCTTGATATATAAAAGAGAGACATTACGAGCTCTTCATTAAAGCTTCAACTTTTGCCCGGCAAATTCGAACGCCTTGAAAAAAAAGGCCCCCCGCCCAAAACAATTCCAACGCGGATAAAAAGACTTGGGGAAAAAAAGGCGCAGGCTGAAAGATTTTTTACCGGCAATTTTCCTGAAAGAACTCATTAATAGGCCAATCAGATACACTTTCGCACTTGAAAAGGCTTTCTCTAAAGAAGCTCCCCCGGCGGACAAAAAGCAAATTGAGCGTACGCCCTTTCGGTCGAAGCGGCAAAAACTCGTGTGCCCTCTAAAAGCGCGGCGCAGCGGGAAATGGCGGTGCTTTTGTCTTTTGTCCGCGTAATTTCATCGTCTTCAATGGACTCCGCCGCGCCGCGCCTCACCTCGTTCCACTTCCCGACCCACCCCGGACATTGCCGTTCGCGATTTTTTGCGAATTTCCACCGATTAGCCCCTGGATTTTCCAAGCTTCTCCCGCGGTGTCGCCGACTTTTCCACCTCATCTCGGGGAGATTGGATTCGCATTGAAAATCGAGGCTGCTTAAAAGTATTACAGGATTGACGTCAGCGCGGCTCGCGACTCAATTAAAGCGCGCTCTCTCTCTCTCTCTCTCGGCGCGTCCTTTATTTCCTCGGCGTGTAATCGCCGCGCGGATAAAAATGCAAATTCTATCGATCGCGCCGAGCTGCTGGCTCTCCTCTCGCTTCCTTTATTTTTTTTTTCGAAAGCAGGGCTAAGATAGATGACGAAAGGGGCAGTGCGCCGAATCGGCGAGTCACTCCGAGTGCGAGTGTGACTCATCCGACCGGCCGTCCCAATCAGTCTACGTCGTGACGAGCGGAATGTAAGAGAGGGAGAGAGAGAGAGAGCCTATGACGCAGACGGATGACCCCGGAAAAACTAGTTTTTCCAGTAATCTGGCAGACTCCGACACCGTACCAGTGGCTCCTGCAATTTGTGTAACGGCTTCTGAAGTCTATGATCGCCCCTCTCTCTACCTTTCTCTCTCCTCTGTTCTAGTTCGCGGAGGAAGAAACTTTGCTCGTGTTTGCGGGGAATATTGTCTCTTTTTTTTTCTCTCGGGTTCGATTAAATTTGCAACGGCCGGGGAGTTTTAAAAGTAAAGGAAGGTGAAAGATTAATGGCCGGAGCCGTTTAGCTTTATTGGCTCACTTTGAACTGATGTTACAGTCCTCATTGATGATAAAACGAGATTTTTATGGAGACGGCGTTAATTCTTTCAGCCGCGCGTATAAAATCCAAATATAAGTCGCTAGCTTTCTCCCTTTGATTTACAAGCGCTTTTTAATCTGAAGAAGAAAAAAAAAACTTGAAACTCGCAAGAGTTTCTTCTCCGCGTCGTCGTACATTTCGAGTTTGGCGAATTAAGAGCAGGCGTCGCGCGCTTTCAATTACCACGAATTACTTTGCGGAATTGCGAGAACGAGCCATTTCTCTACTTTCGCTTCTCCCTATTTTCCCCCCTCCCTCTCTTCCCTCCGCTCGGCGAGAGGCGGCAGATTTTTTTTTTTCAGCTCTTCTCTCTTTCGAATTCCCCCGGAAGGGAGAGGAGAGAGAGAGAGAGAGAGATAGTTTCTGGACAGGAGCTGCGTGCAAGATATTTATAGCCTGACCGCGAGAGGCGCTTCGAGTTTGATGACACTGTTTCTATCTCCGCCGTGCAGTTTATTATACACGCTTTCCTCCTCGAGAATAAACAGGTTTTATTTTTACGGACACGACGCGACGAGCTTCAAAGGCATAATTCGTCTGCTCTTCCGATCCGCGACAATTAAAGCGGCGCCTCGGCCTTGCTTCCCACCTTTCTTATATTTCCGGCTTGATAAAGCAGCCGCGCGAGCCCGGTGCTTCGCCGCGAGATCTCGCAAAAGAGCCGAGTATCGAAAAGTTACATAAATATTATTTACGTAAGCCGCGCGCGAGCGCCGAGAGAGCGACGAGGAGGAATTAAAAGAGCCCGACGAGACGAGTGTCTAAAAATAAATTTCGATGAATTATTTTCCGCGGCCTATCGGCCTCGTAAAAAAAAAAGGCCTCCCGAGCTTCTCGTAAAGCTTTGATCCCCGACACTATAAAGAAATTAAAGCCAGATATCCCGGGCAATTAGAGCTTGTTTTCTTAAGCACGCGAGGGCAATAAAAGCCGCCGGTATTTTCCGAAAAGTCGAGGTTTGCCTACCCAACTTATCTGAAAGAGAGCGCGGAGGAGGCCGCCCGATAGCCGCTCGGTAGATTTGCATAGCCGATGCCGCGTTGACGCAAATTCGGTCCCTCCGATCTCAGGCGCTGATTCAGACGCAGGATCGCTCGAGCCCCAAGGCCGTGAATCAGAAGCGCGCACGCACCGCCGACGCCGCCGCCGCCGCCGCCGCCGCCGTTGTCTTATCTCGGCGGAATGAAAAGAGAAGCCCGTCCCATCTAATCGCGGCCCGTTGACGTCAATGCACTCGTAAACTCATAAATGTGACACAGCGAGCGACGCGGCAAGGAAGAGGAGAGAGCCGCGCCGTGTAAACCACTCCGGGCGCCGATTTCGGTGAGAAAAGCGGCGCAGGAGCCGCGAGAGTCCAGTCGCGAATAAGTGCGAGGTTGCAGTGTGCCGGGTATAGGAGTTAACGTCGATAAATGAATCACCGCCCGCGACGCCGGACGACTGGTTTTATTAATAAGCGCGACGTTAATGCAATATAGCCTGGCGATCGGCTAATTTGCTCGTCCTTTGGTTGTATAGTGATGCGCGCGCTTGTTTACCAAGTTTAATCATTCGATATATTCCTCGGCGAGGCGCGGATCATTATTCTGGCCGCGCGAGCTGTGCGGCGATTTGCTGAAAAAATTATATATCCTCCGATGCTCAGTGAAAATGAGTTGTATTACCCAGCTAAATAGACGACCTTATCAGCGCACGAGAGATTGCATTCTATTAAAAATGATTCGAGCGGACTCGGATGAATAGCTATTAGTAATTGATATAAATAGCAGTCATTCAGTAAGTTTTCATTATTTTTTATTTTTATTTAAAGACGCTCTAGTAAAAGTTTATTCGCGAAATGGATACGCTTGAATAATTTAATCCGAGCGGCATTATAACTCGGAAAAGTAGAATAAAATGACAGGTTCTGGCCACAGCTGCTTCCATGGAAAATGTGCACTTATTATTTCTTACTGCCATGGTAGTGATGCCGTATCGATTCGGACGGCTATCCAAGTGCTAATTCTCAAACTGAAATTAATCATTTATAAAGCTACCTTCATTCCAGAAAAGTTAGCTAAAGATTACACAACTAAAGAAAAATTCTAAGATAAAAAAAATTAATCAAAGCCACCGTCATTTTTCACAAAAACTTCGAGCGAGCAATAAAACTTTAAGATTTCTCAGAGCAATCATTCTTAATTGCAGTAAAAAACTGGCGATCAATCAGCGCGTTCCGAAAAGCCATGAATCCGAATACAATATTCATTTATTGAGCGGCTGCAGCGCCGGAAATCTTTGATTACCGCATACAGAGAGAGAGAGAGAGAGAGAGAGATCCGCTTTTACTTGCACTCGTGGCGCTTCACTTAACGAAGCGTGAATCGAATAGAAACTCGCGCGTTTCCCGCCGCAGCAACCCCTTTTATTTTCCCCCGCCAAAGCCAATTAAGCACTTCTGCACCGGCTGAATAAGAGAGTAAGAAGCGCGCGGCGCAGCGCCTTTTTCGGTGAGTTATGTCACGCGGCGAGGTAACGGTTCGCGACGACCGGTTTCTCGGATTTAAAGAGCCCCGGCCGGACTTTGAACGCGTCGGGCTGTGTTTTGTTTCTTCGTTTGCATATCCCGTTAATGTCGTCCCGGGCCGCAATTAGCATTGGAAAAGAGTCGCGGGAGGTAATAAAGCAGGACGAGTGTGGGAGGGGCCCCCGCGGCCGCTAAAAATTTTATCCCCAATTATGCGCATATCTTCCGCGGCGAATTTTCGATTATCCGACGCGATAATCGCGCCGTCCCATGCCGATTTACGACCGCCGGAATTTGCATGCGATGCCAGGAGGGAAAGAAAGCCAAGCGTAGGAGGAGGACGTATGATTTCCCGATTTCTAGCATTGCATACTTTCCTATTTAAATTATTGGTCAGGCCTTCCATTATCCCGAAAGTTGTTTTTTTTTAATTTTATCTCAATTGGGTCAGTGGATCAATTTTCGTTGTGGAGTAATATTTTTTCAAGGTTAGCCTCGTTTCCCGCCGACACCTGCAGGCGAGAAAGCTCGCGTAGAGGCGAGGGAATTTTTTAATAAACCTGTCAAGCGCCTGAACGCGTTTAGTATTTGTATTAAATGTTATTCAATCGGCAAACAAACAGAGTCCGAGGGAGCCGTCGATAAAAGGCCTCGCGCGCGTTGGATCATATATAAGAGCGCGTAAAAAAGAAGTTCGGTATATAATTATTCGAAATCAGGTTATACTCCTCGAGATATACCTATTGAGGTTATCACGTGTACGGTCACGTTTGCAGATTACATTGCAAATCGAATTACTCGAAGACGCAGAGTGATAACGAAATTCCCTCGCCTCTCCGGGCTTTCTAACGGAATAAAATTCGCGGCTCGCTCTTGCCGGGGATAATTGCAAATTCCTTTTCGCTTTGACGGCTCGCAAGCAGACGCTTCTAGTAGAGTATATAAACAAAATTATTGTCAAAGTCCAGTAATCGATGTCGCTCATCGACTTAGTTGTCGAGTATTCTTGAAAGCAACGTAATTGTCTAAAAATATACGACAGCAGATTTTTCTCTCATAATTCGTCGCCTCCGTCTGTTCTCTTTCACTTTCGCGCTGATTATCCGAGACGGCTGAACTTCAATCGCTAATAATAATTCATTATCTCGCGGTCGACTCAGAGGCAAGTCTGAAACTTTGTTTACGTAAGACTTTTAGCCTCTGACAACTACTAAACTTGCACACAGGGAAAACAGGCAGAACTTATGGGTTATTCCGCACTGTTACTGAATCACCTAACCGAGGAAAGTACGGTATAAATTCGGGCGAATCTACGCGACTTGCCGCCTCGTCTGTTATTCACGAGCTTCGCGTTTATGCGAAAAGCCTTATATTCAGCGGCAGAGGAGCATCAGTTCGTTGTTCGAGAAAGTAAGATTCCGATCTAAAGTGTCACCTGTCGTCCAGTTGGTTGCAGTTCTCACGTTATCGATATAGATAATAATAAACCGTAATACGGAAATCTCATTGAGTCACATTAGGGATTAACATTCGATCGAGATAAGATTAACAATAGCGACGAGTGAATGAAATGCTTTGGCTAAGCGTGTTATGAATCGCTCATATTATTCCATCCGTAATTATGTCATTATTGTGGATACATCCAGAGTGCCTAAAATTTTGTCCAAGCGACAAAAGCACAATCCCAGCGTTCTTTAGTTTCTTAGCTGCTGATCAAAGCTGCGAAGCAACTTTTATTTCAGCTAAAACATTTTCCAATTAGCCACTGAAAATTTCGTTACGCCATTAAAGGCTCTTGAATTTTTTCCAACGATAAACTACTTTTTATCTCTCGGCAAGCTCGTCGATTTATAACCGCAGCGGGTTCACGCAGTAAACAGTATTACTGCAGAAATAATGAGGCCTCGTCGAGTACTGAGAAAATTCCACTGGCGGTAAACAAATAAAATTATACCCGTCGATGCCGACTATTATTACCCGAACTTTCATTTGCATTTGCTTTTCATCCGAAAGAGCTCAAAAGCGTAGGCCCCCGATAAGCTATCAAAGTTAGGATAAGAGCTTACTGAAGCTTGGGAAAAAAGCTTAACTCTTTGGGTCTGTCTGTTTCAGCTGTGGGACCTCCAGTTCGGGAGGTAGGAACAGGGCGCGGGCGGCGGAGGAGGAGGAGTCGAGAGCAGCAGCAGCAGAAGCAGCAGCAGCAGCAGCAGCAGCAGCAGCAGCATCATTTGAGCGCCGGCTGCAGGTGGGGTGCGGCGGCGTCGGCGGCTGCGACGAAGAAGACGACGACGGCGGCGGTGGTGCAGCTGGCCGCGGTATTAGTACCGAGGCGGCGGCGGCGGTGGCGGCGGCCCGATAGCAGCAGCGACGAGCAGCGACAGCGGCAGCACGACGAGCAGCGGCCAAAGGAAGAGGAGGACGAAGCAGCAGCGGGCTGCCGGCGCCAGCTGATACGCGCGAGCCTAGCCATCCTGCACCGTCCCTGACTAACGAGCGAACACGCAACTACTAGCCAGAGCGAGAAGGGAGAGAGGAGAGTAGCTGCAAGCAGCCACTAGAGCAGCCCACCAGCCGAGACGATGGCGACCATCGACGGCCGACCGGCCCAGTACGGGCTCACCCTCAAGCAGCTCCGAGAGCTCATGGAGCTCCGGGGCCGCGAGGGGGTCGCCAAGGTCAATAGCTACGGCGGCGTCCAGGAGGTCTGCAAGAAGCTCTACACTTCGCCCAGCGAAGGTACGTCCGCAAAGCCCGCCCGCCCGCCTCCTTTGAGGTTAGGTTGCGGGCCTCTTTGCTTAGCTAAGGCAGCCCTGATATTCACTTATTCTTCTACTAAAATCCGTTCTAAGCTCTCGAATTTCACATTTCCGAGCTTGCATTTTCCTAAAACCTTCTGAAATCCCAGATTCCCTTTGCCAGCCCTTTTTGGGACAAGCTCGGGTGTACCGTTAGCTTTCGACGTTTTTTACCTTTATTTTGGGAGCTCGGTGCTTCTTAAATGAAAACTTTGCTCTGTCTACACATGGTTCTGATGTTTGCTTTCTCCATGCAGGTCTTAGCGGATCAGCAGCAGACATCCAGCATAGGCGAGACACCTTTGGTTCTAATACGATTCCTCCAAAACCACCAAAGACCTTTCTAACGCTAGTTTGGGAAGCACTTCAAGATGTAACGTTAATTATCCTGGAGATTGCTGCTTTAGTGTCTCTTGGTCTTAGCTTTTACCATCCTGTCGATGATACTAGTGCAGGTAAGTTTATTTTTCTGCTTTGCAGGTGCAAACAGATAGTGATTGCATGCGATTCCTTATTTACAGAGAATCATTCACATTCACTGCATGAAGATGAAGCAAAATATGGCTGGATTGAAGGTCTGGCTATCCTGATTTCGGTTATTGTTGTTGTTTTGGTAACTGCCTTCAATGATTATTCAAAAGAAAGGCAATTCCGTGGCCTGCAGAACAGGATAGAAGGAGAACACAAGTTCTCAGTCATTCGGCAGGGCGAGGTCAAACAGGTCTCTGTCTCTGAAATTGTGGTCGGTGACATATGTCAAGTATGTATTTTTTCTACGTGTAAAAAGTGCAGTGTCCAGCAAAACAAGTATAATACTAATTATTCTAATCACTGTAGATAAAATATGGTGACCTGCTGCCAGCCGATGGTATCCTTATTCAAAGCAATGATCTCAAAATAGACGAGTCCAGTTTAACTGGAGAGTCGGATCATGTGAAGAAGGGCGAGTCTTTCGATCCTATGGTACTCTCAGGTATGTGAGCATATTAAAGGCCATAGAATATTAGTTAAGTACAACAAGTAGTTTAACAAATTAATGTATTCGAATAAAGCTGTTCACAGAGTTCGAATATAAATCTAAAAAACCTTTTGCATTTCCAATCAAGTGCAATTATATCAACAATAAATTGATTCTTATTCAAGGAACTCACGTAATGGAAGGTTCAGGCAAAATGCTGGTCACTGCCGTCGGCGTGAATTCTCAGGCGGGTATCATCTTTACTCTCTTGGGAGCAGCTGTCGATCAGCAGGAGCAAGAGATCAAGAAGATGAAGAAAGGTACGCGCTTCGGTTATGCAAAATTGCCCGAAAAAACGCATAGTGATTCGGCGAAAGAGCGAACACTTTTGCTCGTGCTCTCTCAGGTTTGACAGTTGCCAGGCCCCGCTTTTAAAATGCGACTTAGTAGCAAGACTTTACCATAGTCTAGAAACAGAAATAAATAGATAGATTTTTTTACTTGCAAAGCGAGAGGCATGTGAATTGATGATCTGACTCTTGCTACTTCTCTTCCTACTTTCAACGAGGTAGCGGAAATAAAAGACGAGAGCTGCAAACCGAACAGTTGCGGACGCATGGTTTTATTTTTGACTTGAATTTTGCTGTTTTATTATCAAAATGCCAGTTCAACGATTAACGTTTGTTCGACCCCTTTATCATCCATTTTACTATAGTTGTCCTTTTTTAACCAGACCCTTAATTTTTAGCATGATTTCGCATTTCGAGTGATATCGTGTTCTCCCTTTTTTTACTAATTAGCCCTATAGTGCACATGAAAAAGTTAACTTAAACCTTGTGTTTTAAAAGACCCTTTATATCAACTTTATTCGGCATTAATCTAAAATTTCAAGTTATGAAATTACAGAGGATTAAAATTTCAGTGTCTTTTACATAGTTTTAAGTGTGTGTATTGTTCAAGTTATCTTTCGCATCATTCAACCTTGCGTCCTTGTGTTTGTTGCTTCGATCATTTTCCGCTGCTTAGACACAAGTAATTTTTTTCAATAATTTTACAAATTCCTCAAACAATATTCTCGAATATTTTTAAGCAGCAGTAAATGACGAAACAAAGACTTATTCACCCACAATTTCAATCTAATCCTTAGAGTTAAACCTAGAATTGGCGAATAATCAGTTCACGAAAGGCGTAAAATTCAAGTGATTAGAATTGTTACGGGCGAATTAAATTAATGAAGGCCGATCAAGTTCTGCTTGCTAACTGATCATCTTCCACGCGTATCTGCGGATGCCGACTCATCCGTGACAGTATGTGCCTTAATTAAAGCACTTGTCATGCAAATAGGTGAACTGCTTGCTTGTTAATTCTTAAATCATTTGTTTTTTGCAAAACCCTAAAAGAGTCGACGAGCAAAGTGATAATAATCAATCATAATGCAGCAGATTGCTAATGAATTTTTGTTTTGCATGCGTTTTCTTGTCTAGAGGCTAAAAAGCAGCGGAAGAAGGACTTACCAGGTGATTAAATTTCAATACCATGTACTTATATTTTTCTTTTCATTTTTTTCTTTTAACGAACAGCTGAAGGAACTACTGGTATAAATGATATTTCAACTTGGTAATTCAAAAGTTTCAGGAACAAAGTAACTTTCTCTACTTTTCAAATTTAATAAAGAAAGCAGCTTGAATAAAATAAAGGTTTTAACATAGACTTATAAAAATTATTTAAAATTTTTCACACTTTATAGTACATTTTTATTAATTTAAATTATAATTGTGCTTGAGAACCATAAAATATTTTTCTCTATTTCACTTCTTGTCTGTTTTTCTCATTTTTTCGTGAATCTTCCCTATCCGCCTTGAGCTAAATGGTGGTTTGTTTGCATACAGTCCGTTAGTGTTTTCTCTTGCATTTTGCCTTTTTTAATTGATTTGATTAACTAACTTCCCTTTTATTCTTTACCAAGTAATTCAGCAGTACGAATTTTTCTAAATTTTTTGCCTAAATCTTACTCTAAAATTCTACTACAAACAACGTCTTTCGTTACTTTCCACCAAAGAATTCTCTTTGCACTAAAACTAATACTGCATTTTTGATATTGTGCATTGTGTTAAAAACGATTGAAATAACATTTCTTACTCAAACTAAAAAATGGCTTCGTATCGAGTGGCAACATATTGCCGCGCCATAAGTGCAACACCGTAACGACTCTTGAAATTCCTTGACAAATAGTCTTTTGTTCAGAGCCATTAATCATATTTCAGCGTTCGAGCAACACTTGTTTCAGCAACTCCGAGAGCTGCCTGTGCCTGTGTACAAATTTACTTTCAATCATTTTTCATGAGCTCAGTAGTGAACAGTACTCACGTAGTTGAGATTAGAGCACGTTCGTTACGGTGTCTCATTATGTTGCGGCAAGCGGAGCGTCTTGCCGGAAAGCAACGAAAGACGAACCAAAATTCTGCACCGGCATTATAATCGAACCGCCTCCAAACAACCTCCAAGCTAACAGTCAAGTAATACTAACAAAATGCCGCTGCGGAAGGAGTGAAGAAGTTCTGCTTGTGATCGATGTCTAAACTAGTTTTTCTTTCTCTCCCTACTTTTTCCACTGTGCCTTTCACAACTTCGAGAAGGTGACGAACCCGGCGAGATAACGAGCAACAGCCACACGGCGAAGCAGCACTCAGTCGACGGAGAGAACCACCAGGCCAGCAAGTCCGAGGGTGGCGAGAGCAACAAGAAGGAGAAGAGCGTGCTGCAGGCGAAACTGACGAAGCTCGCCATCCAGATTGGTTACGCTGGCTCGACGATCGCCGTGTTAACCGTCGTTATCCTCGTCATCCAGTTTTGTGTTGCGACCTTCTACATACAAGGGAAGCCCTGGAAGAACACGTACGCCGGCGAGCTTGTGCGACACTTCATTATTGGTGTGACGGTACTCGTAGTCGCGGTGCCCGAGGGGTTGCCCCTTGCCGTTACCCTCTCTCTTGCCTACTCTGTCAAGGTCAGTTTACTAAATTTATTACTTATACTTACGACTAGGAAATTGGTGTTTTTACTTACACTGTCAAAATTGGTGGCTAAATCATTCACAAGTAGTTTATTTCTGATTAATGAAGTGCCTAAAACTTGGAGAAAACTGTTGTTAGTTGAAACTTACATTGGGAGAATTTCTAATGTGCTAGTTGAAAGTGCCAAATAGGTACATATGAAAATTTTCAAATCCACAAAAAAGCTCTTTTTACTCTTGTACTTGTTTTTATAACTTTGAGAGCAAGTAAAAGTATGTTTTTTCTGCACTACCATTAAGTTCTTGAATTTATAAGTAAAACATTTGTTAAAAGATTTATTACAATGTATTGTACAATGAAAAAATTCACTGACAACGGTTCGTTTGTTTTGCATTGCAGAAAATGATGAAGGACAACAACTTGGTGCGGCACTTGGACGCCTGCGAGACGATGGGCAACGCCACTGCCATCTGCTCGGACAAGACGGGCACGCTTACGACGAATCGCATGACAGTCGTGAATTCGTATTTATGTGAGAAGCTGAGCAAAACCATTCCGAGTTTCTCGGAGATACCGAGTCACGTCGGTCAGCTGCTATTACAGGCGATATCTATCAATTCGGCGTACACGTCGCGCATAATGCCGGGACAGGACCCGACCGACCTGCCGATGCAGGTTGGCAACAAAACCGAATGTGCCTTACTTGGATTCGTGATCGCCCTGGGCAAGAGTTATCAGACGGTGCGCGACGATAACCCCGAGGAGACGTTCACGCGAGTCTACACGTTCAACAGCGTTCGCAAGAGTATGTCGACCGTCATCCCAAGGCAGGGCGGTGGCTACAGGCTCTTCACCAAGGGCGCTTCCGAAATCATCATGAAGAAGTAAGTAAACAATTAACAGCTTTTGAGTCCTTAGAATGCTAAATCTCAATGCTGATGATGTACAATTCAAGCAAACTAATTAATGAATCATAAAAAAACGTCTTGCTCTTCCTTTTATAATCATGCATCACCTTTTTGCGTACAAACGAGCGCAAACATTAAGCATTTAATATTTATCATCGATCATAATATAATTTCTAAATTTTGACGTTGTAAATTTCAGATGTGCCTTTATTTACGGTCGCGACGGAAATCTGGAAAAGTTTACCCGGGACATGCAGGATCGGCTGGTGAAAAACGTTATCGAGCCGATGGCGTGCGACGGCCTCCGAACGATTTCAATTGCTTACCGGGACTTCGTCCCGGGCAAGGCCGAGATCAATCAGGTCCATATTGACAACGAGCCCAATTGGGACGATGAGGAGAACATTGTCGCCAATCTCACATGCCTGGGCATCGTCGGTATCGAGGACCCGGTCAGGCCCGAGGTCCCCGACGCCATCAGAAAGTGCCAGAAGGCCGGTATCACCGTGCGAATGGTCACCGGTGACAACGTCAATACTGCCAGGTGAGTTGTTTACTCTAATTCTTTAAGTACAGTAAAGTTAAAGTTACACATCATATCTAGCAGTTAATAAAAAAGTAATTAAATTCAAATTAAAAAGATATACCCTATGTGATTATTAATTTAATTATATTTTTTAAAGCTATCAAGCATTAAATTTTTTAATTTAGTAGATAAATAAATAACACAACAATTTTAAAGTCGCTTAATTTTCATTCAAAAATAAATATCCTAGTTGGTACTATGTATATATATACATATACTTAATTTTCTCTCTCAAGAATGGACTATTCCAAGCTATATAACCTTGAATAATAAAGTGTCACCTCTCGACCAAAGATAGAACTTTAACACACGCGAAGCGAAGAAACTTTCTAAATAAACGAAAACCGAATGAAATTCGTTTTTAATTCTGCTAACAATGTTTCTAAAAAATAATTGGGTTGAATTTATTTGTCTCTTAGGTCAATCGCATTGAAGTGCGGCATCTTCAAGCCAAACGAAGACTTCCTGATCCTGGAGGGTAAAGAGTTCAATAGGCGGATCCGTGACACTCACGGTGAGGTCCAACAGCATCTATTGGACAAGGTTTGGCCGAAATTGCGAGTACTCGCGCGCTCCTCGCCCACGGATAAGTACACCCTTGTCAAGGGCATCATCGACAGCAAGGCCTCGGCGAACCGCGAGGTTGTAGCCGTCACCGGTGATGGCACGAACGATGGCCCCGCCCTTAAAAAGGCCGACGTTGGCTTTGCCATGGGCATAGCTGGTACGTTAAATCATCCTTTAAATTAATCAATTACAAGAAAATTACGAAATTAATTGCATAAAATTATTTTTGCATATAGGTACGGACGTCGCGAAAGAGGCCTCTGACATTATCCTTACCGACGATAACTTCTCGTCGATCGTCAAGGCCGTGATGTGGGGCAGGAACGTGTACGACAGCATTGCCAAGTTCCTGCAGTTCCAGCTGACCGTGAACGTAGTTGCGGTAATCGTCGCCTTCATTGGTGCTTGCGCTGTGCAGGACTCACCTCTGAAAGCCGTGCAGATGTTGTGGGTGAATCTCATTATGGACACGCTCGCTTCGCTCGCGCTGGCTACGGAAATGCCCACGCCCGATTTGTTGCTGAGGAAGCCCTACGGTAGGACGAAACCTCTCATTTCCAGGACGATGATGAAGAACATTCTTGGTCAAGCCGTCTATCAGTTGACTGTCATTTTCATGCTTCTCTTCGTTGGTGAGTAAATAATCGATAATTTCTATAAACTGCTCTTTACAAAATTACTATATCAAATTTAATGCGTGTGCAGGGGATAAAATGCTTGACATTCCCTCTGGGCGAGGAGTAGCGCAAACCGGTGGCGGGCCCACTCAGCACTTCACCATCATCTTCAATACATTTGTTATGATGACGCTGTTCAACGAATTCAATGCCAGAAAGATTCATGGCCAGCGAAACGTCTTCCAGGGAATATTTACCAACCCCATCTTCTATTCCATTTGGATTGGCACCTGCCTTTCTCAAGTAAGTTTCGTCACTAAAATTTATCGTAGTCATGCATTTAAAATTATTATTAACGGAGACAATGTTTATATCTATTTATAGGTGGTTATTATCCAGTATGGTAAGATGGCATTCAGCACAAAAGCTTTAACTCTAGAACAGTGGATGTGGTGTCTATTCTTTGGGATCGGCACACTGCTGTGGGGCCAATTAGTCACGACGATTCCTACACGCAAGATTCCCAAGATCCTTTCGTAAGTCTTACAACAACAAAAACCAATCAATTTTAATATTTTTTAATTAGGTGACAACCTTTGATAAAGCAACTATACGCCCTTACAGAGCGTCTATATCGCTGTCACTTTCTCTTTACTTCTCTATACTTCCTCTTTCACATTTCTTATTTTTACAGAAATCTATTTTAAATGACTTCTTCGCTCCCAAAATCACTTGCAAACCCGAAAAAACAAGCAAGTTGATTTGTCGGAAGTAAAGAAGTAATTTCAATTTTTTTTTTTAATTTCTTAATTTGATTTTGTTTAATTTTGATATTTTTGTGAGTAGCCAACGAGGGAAGAAAGCTGGCGCATGGTGCCTTTATGTCTTTGTAAAATTTAAAAGCAAAAGACAAAACACTTATTTTTTTACCTTATTAGAATTTTTAAAATGATAAAATTTGCAATTACTGTTGAATTAATTAGTAAAAGCCTTAATAATTTTTTAACTTTTATGAATAATTGCTAAATTAGTCGCCAGTCGGAGAGAATAATTAGCGAATTGTAATAAGTAATGAGTAGTCCTAGCCTGGACCTATTTGTAGTACGTGGTAGTGACCTTTGCATGTTAGAAAAGAACCCAATCCATGCATATCTCATCCAATACGCGAACTAACGCAATTAACTCTGTATTTTTTTTTATTATTATTTCCGCCCCCGATAGTTTCCCCTGCTCTCATTCCTTTATTCTCTAATGCTCCCGCTTTTTCCAGTACCTAAATACCAGATAAACCACGCTGAATGTTGCATGCTTAATATTTTTGAAACACCGAGAGACGTACTTTGAGAGTCTGCGTACTTGTTTGTATCAACCAAAGTAATTAGAATCCAAAATATCGAGAACCTGCTGTTTTGAAATGAAAAAATAACACTTGTTTTTATTAGAGAAACAAAATAGGCTTTTTTTCAAAAGTAAAAAGCACAAAAAGACTTCAACTTTATCCCGTTAATTGAGCTTTTCTACTGCTTTTTATAAACAAAAAAAAAATTATGAAACTGATGTAAATAAGAAACAATTTAACTATTCTTTGATTAACAATTTTTTTAGAAGAACTTTGTGCTATCAAAGAATAGTTAAAGACAAAGCAACATTAGATGAATTCTGTTTATTTGCTATTCCTTTTTTTTCTTCCTTTTCCAAATAGACGGACTTTTGTTTAAATGATGGACATGAAAAAAATCCTGCAAAATTCGAACAGCAAACAAACCAAACGTACACCTCTTTTGTAGATTGGAATACAAATGCTTTTTTGCTGAAAGACTTCCGACATTCTTTGGGATCCCAATACGACGAATACAAGCTTCGACTTTTCCTGAAACCGAACCCGTTCCTAGCACGTCCTATGATACCTGAGAGCTTGCGAATATCAAAGCAAAAAAGAAAACGAAAGACCAAGTGCGATAATACGTCAGGTGATTCTAAACTTGACTCCTTTAACACTTAAACGTACATTTTATTTTAACATAACTCAGTACAGTATACGTTTCCTCCTTTACTCATAATAACAACTATAACTAACATAATAATATGCTACGATTACATCGGGTTAAATACAATACGGAAAAGTGACTTACGAAGTGTCTAAAACACCACAGAAGATATTGTACATATCAATAGACGAAAAGTGCGAGGAATCAATAGACGAAAAGTGCGTGATTTACAAGATGCGAGCTACTTTTCTAAAATGACATACACGTCTCTTGACACAACAGGACTTGATCTTGAAAAATAATTCACAATTAACCATGTTCTACTGTATGACCAGCATCTTAGAGACTCTACGCGTGGTGCATGAAACAAAAGTTATTGCGAGGAATCAATGTGGTTTTCAAATTGATTTACTTTCTGTTGTTAAATTTTGTGCATTACGGATTGTCCTCTTGGCTTCTACGAAACTGTCAATGTTTCATTTCGTTGAAGTCAACGGCTATTTATTGCCATTGAATTTAATTGTTGATTATATTAGTTTTTTTTTATAAATTTTAGGCCTGGTATCAATGAGTTATTTGATGCAGCTTGTGATATTTGAAATTACAAAAATTTGATTTTACTTGGTTTCTTTAACAAGTATGAAACTTTATTTAGAACCTTAGTTACTTTTTATTATTTTATTTTTTAGATGAAATTAGATGAATTCATTAGCGATGTAAAGAATAATCAGCAGTTTTTAAAGAGAATTTCTCTTTAGAAACGCCTTTGCTCTGATTCCAAATAGCATCCAATTTAGAAAAATCCTTAATCTTTTAAACTTATTTTACATGTATTATTATTAATAAGATAAATAATGATCACATTGAGCCATTCGTTATCGACTTAAAAATATTTCACATGAAAATATTTACTAACCCATTATGAAAGCCTGAATATTTAGCGACAATTAATTATTAAACCAATTAACCGACGATAATATAACACTAACGTTGAGAGCCAAAGTTAATAATATTAACATGTATATATGATGTAACTAACTAATCACTATCACCAGGCACTACCTCTGTACTACACAAAAACCATTCGCATCTTTCTCTCTCCGTTTCTTTATCTCTTTCTCTTTCTCAGATCTATTTTTTTTTCTTTCTTATTTTTTTTTAATTTTATAATAATTATAACTGTTCTCTCTGTGGAGCAGCGCGTAAGTCATGAATATTTTTTTACTATATTGCCATCAATCGTTGTTCGCAACTGTCATGATTATTCATTAGTGTTTGGGTCATATTTCGCAAAACGTCATTTACATATTACGGATGGTAAAAAGGCATCTTTCAACCTTCTTTCTTCTCATTTGTCGACTCATGTTCGTCCACCACATATTTGTTTATGCTTTTTTTTATGTTAGCTTATTATGTTTATTGTCATGGGCGCGTAGAAAATGATTTTACATGCGTAGCAGTACTTTTATACTTTTGAAAGACCATGTATTAAAAGCTTCTTGCTTTAATATTTTAATACAAAAAAATGTCTCTCAAGGGTAGAAAAATGTAATGTAAACTCATTTCAAAGCCCATTACAGGCATTTTAGCGATCTCCATTCAACAAAAATTCTCCCTCTGTCCCCATTTCTTTCTCTCTTTCTGTCTCTTTCTCTCTCTTTCTCTCTCTTTCTCTTCTATTTCTCCGACGTTTATCTCTTCAAGTCCCCGGTGGAAGAGTCAGGGTCGAGCCGCCAAAAGGGCGCCTTCGGCCGGAGGAGTGAGAGGAACGAAGGACGCCTGCGGAACACCAATCCGAAAAAAAGAAAACAATCTCTTTAAATGACTAAAAAAATGAACCAATTCGAAATACTCGAATCAGCTGTTACTCAAAATTCTGCCAAACCAATAATGTGTGTGACTTTGCGAAGTTAAAGGGATAGCATTACTAACAAACAATAAGCAATACGTTCACCGAGAGAACAATAAGAGATCAAACTAACAAAAATATAAACAAAAAAGCTGTGTTACTCTCCGCAAAAGGCAGCGTGATGCGAGTAATATGAAGAACTTTGGTTTAATGTTTTTTAAAAACAGATGGGGCCGCGGCCAGCCAGATGATATCGGCGCTATCAATTTGGGAGACGAGAAATTCGACCCAGACTCGGATAAAAAGCCTCGCGTCGGACAGATTCTGTGGATCCGTGGTCTGACACGACTGCAGACTCAGGTAACTATCCCTATCTCACACTCTCTCTCTCTTTCTTTCATTACTTCAAAATCTCTTCTCTCTTTATTTCTTCTGTAACTGTTTCTTTCTCTCTACTTCTCTGTTCTCTCACTTCATCGACTCGAAATATCGACATTTCAAGGCCCTCATTGTGCGATGTTTCTTACTTTTGTGATGTCATTACATAGATTTTTATGACAAATTAAAGAAGGGCCGGATTTGCCGTCATCTGTTTTTCTATTTCAGGAACTCAAGGGTACCCGTGGCTTCTCTCACTCTACTTCTTTCTCTCTCTGTCTCTTTCATTTCTCCCTTTCTATCACTGTCTCTACTTCTCAACTCCTACTCTTTCTCTCTCTATATATTTCATACACTTTCATTCTCATCTTTTTCTATCTTAATTCTTTCAAAACGTTTCTATTTTGATTTTTTTTTTAATATTTTTCATTTTTGTCGAAAGATATTAAAATTTTTTAGTTCGGAGTGAGCCCAGCTCGAGAATGCTCCGCAAATAAGTTAGTTATTACATTCTTTGATAACCGCGCATATCGAAAAGTCGATTCTTTTGTTCAGGAATTCCTGAGAGACTTTCTATATAAAAATATGTTTGAAAGGAATATCTTCGATCTCTCTGAAAAAGTCAAAAGATATAACTGTACTTTACGAGTGAAACGAAGTTATTCTTTGCCGTCTGCGAGAACGTTCGAGAAACGTTGCTTCAGGAGTTTCTGAGAAACACTTTATCATCATTTTTTTCGCGAAAACGAACCGAGGAACAAAACCGAGATTCAAAATTTTTATATACACGTACTCTTCCTATACCACTATTCTATTTATTTCGACTGTACATTCTTTCTCTGTCTGTAACGTTTTCTGCGTCGACTAGCCGAGCGCCAAGGAAAGCTTTTTCTCTTAAATGCGGGCGCTCGCTTGATCGGCACGTCTTTTTTTTTAATTTAATTTCTCTTCTCGCTGCGAAAAAAAAGAACACATCCTGTGACTCTCTCGCGTGAGGAACTCTTTTGAATCTGAAACGATCTATTTGTTAAAAAAGTGAAATAATAAAAAATATTGTACATATTTAAAATAAGAAACGATAAAAGATGGATCCTACGGGTCAGTGGCACGTACCTCGCCAATCACGAAGCAGAATTTTTTCTATACATATTCTTAAATTTTATGCATATATATATATTTGTTTAAAAAAGTACAGTCCCATTTTTTATACCCACAGAGAAATTATACATACAGTAGAGTACCGGGCAACTTACCTTTTTGATACATATACTTTTTGAATCTTTCTATGAAGTAGTGATACATTTTTTCTTGATATCTTTTATCTTTCGTATTCTAGAAACAAGATTTTTAATTTTTGCTACTCTTTTCTGAATCTAAAATCGCACTTCCGGCAACTGACATTAATTTTGATCTACATTATGTGCCAATCGCGTGTACTTTCTTTTATATATGTGTACATATTTATATATACGTTTAATTAGTCTATATATTTTTTTCTTCTCGAAAATTTGATTATCAGTATATGTGTTACCGAATGAACGAGAGAGTTCATCGAGCGATGTGAAAAAGTCGACCGACTTAATATTTTTAATAAGCAAAGGATAAGTTATAGGTTACAAGTCACCCGTGCGCACGAAATGCCCCCTTTTTTAGCTGAAACGGTATTATGTATTTTTTTTTGCCAGTCCCGTCAACTTTTTAAGTCAGGTCTAACTTTTTTGCGCCGAGTCACGCCGCACTGCAATTTTACAGTCGGGGCTTGGAGAAAATGTTTCTGGATGTTGTAAAAAAGGCGTCGATGCAAGAAGGCTTTCAGAATAACACTTCCGGTTCAATAATTGGAATGTATAGAGGCATCGAAAAATAAGGTCAAGAATATAGGCAGATATTGAAAAAGTAATGCTAATCTTAACCTTGATTTTCGATTCGCCCGTGAAGCGCGATCATTACCAAAGAAAGCTTTTTCGAAGTTTTAAAGAGAATTTCATTCGAGTTTGACTGAAACTATTAAGAAGAAAAAGTTTTGTACATAAAATAAAATGAAAAGAAAACCGAGTCTTGAGTCGCAATAAGTAGCAAGAAGAGGAGCTAGTTAGGAACCACTTGAAAATGGTCCACACAGTCCTCAACCAATTTTCTATTTCTCTTTCTTTTATTCTCTCTGTCTCTTTTTCAGCTTTACGTATAAATGTCGTTTTATATATATTATATTATAAGAATTAGACTTAAAAAGATTTAAAAAAGACTATTTTATTTTTGTAACTCAAAATTATCTCTCACTTTTTTTTTGTATTTTTATTCCACTTTGTCTCTTCTAGATATACGTGTGTAAATGTGCAGTGAATTATCCCTTTTTGATAAATAATGGGAGGCATTCATGAAGAAAGCGCAATTTAAAACTTCGAAGAAACTACGTGATTTCTTCGATACCTCGCGGCGATCGATCGGTTAGATTTTTTATATCGCGCAAACAAGTATACAATAAAAGTAAACGCTTTAGGCTTCCTCTGATTTTACACCAACTATAAAAAGGCTAAAGTGAAAACGGAAAAAAAGGCTTCATTGCACGGAAGATGTATTTTGCACCGTTTGATTGCGGATTGCGCAGACAAATATAGTTGTTCTATTATCGAGGCTGATCGATAAATGGGGGAGAAAATAAAATAAAATGTGTGTGCGCGCGCGCGCCGAACAGCTAAAGGATTGCCTATCGTGCGATGCTTTTACGCGGCCTTTCGAATAAAGCTTCACGGAACATTGGCAAAAAATGTCGATTGCACTCATTAATTTGGAACCTTTTTTTTTTACTACTTTTGATAAAATTTTTAATTTTTGGCCTTTCTTTTGTAATAATCCGTGAAGCCTTACTTCGTAGCGAACAATGTGATGTAAACGAACGTTTCGAAAACCGGAAGTGCGTCGCGTATTTCTGATTTTAAGGCCCGGAACAGTCGAATTATCGAGAGTGGTGTGCGTGTATGAGAATCCAAAGTCTATCCATGAAAAATTTCTACATATATATAATTTAAGAGCGCGAGTGTGTGCCATTGTGTACATATACATTACGATATAATATATATTTATAGGAAAACATGTTAATAAGCAAGCAGAAAACACAATAACGGCTAGCATAAGCTAATCATATCAAATTGAATGTGTAACCTACTTTCAGACGAGCAATAGAACTCTGGTGCAGAATGTATCTGTGACAGGCAGATCCCCCTCTCAGGATTACTATATGGTTAGTCCGCAAGTCTCTCCAACTCTCCGCATTGTTTGGCCGTCTATTAATACTTATTATTAATCATGGTTTCACGTTCTATATTCTTTATTTTTACAACAAGATTTTTTTTTTTATTCTCTCTCTATCTTTTTTAATTATCTTTCGCCTATATTTATCCAGCGTTTATTGTTTCCGATTATTATTAATCCGTTTTGTTTTCTTTCTTAATTTGTTTTCCGCGTTATTTACAGAACACGCAATTTTTTAACCCCTCTCACAACCGCACCTCTCATCACCGCCCCCACCTCTTTTTATTTTTCAGCAAACCGTTCTCGACACCGCCTTGTTTCTCTTTTCGTTTGATGGAAGGTTCTTGGATCTTTCTGTTCGATTATCTTTGATTTATCGCCTCCCAAAACTCATTATTCGCATGTCCCAGCCCCTCCAAGATCTACCCCCACCTCCTCCCCGTTTTCATTTAGTTTCGCTTTTTTTAATCGTTTCATTTTTTAATCACGATTTATGCAGCATTACATTGAATGTGACTTACCTTATTATATTTTTCAACTCGATGACATGTCGCATGCACGCAAGCGCGAAAATTGGCGCGCCAAAAGGCTCGTTTCGCCCGCACGGAACGAGATTCTGTTATACATATTTATATATATTATACATATAAACTGTTGCGAGTGTGCCTGATGTCGCGATTATATTACACGATCTTTGTTCACGCTCCATTTATCTTACATTCACATTTTCGCGAGGTCAATATATATATATCGCCTTTTGATCAATTCTGTGCATTTCGCTTCATCTTTTCACAAATATTTTAATCACATATTTTTTGTTAACTCTTTTATCTCAATGCGCCATTTTTCTCACTACGTCATCGAGCAAGTCGTATTTTACAAGTAATTATTTTTGCTTTTTTTTTAATTTCGACAAATCTTTTTTTTTACGTGAACGCAGTGTGGTGTTGCTGTGACGTTATCATTTTTATTTTTTTAATAACTAACGCTACATTATGCAGTCAATTACGTATGCTGCCACTGTCCATATTTATTTCTATGTGCTTAAATATGTGTATCACGATTTTTATTATGTATACAATAAGATATTTTAAGTCAATGTTTATTTCTATTCACGCGAAGAGTCGATGCATTGATAATTCGATGCCTCGCCTCATCACTCGTGCATCGCGTGCAAAGAAAGATTAATAATTGGTGAGACGCAGCGTTTTTCTCCGACCGGGAAAAAGACGTATGCTTCTTATTGTTGAAAAAGAAAATCTAACGGAATTTTATTTATTTTTACTTTTTTTCAAGCAACCTCTTGAATGAATGTGTTTTCGTGGATTTCCATAATCACCAGTCGCTTTTGTTTGTTTGGAAAATTTCACGTAACGCCACGAGTTAGTTCTTTCACATTTTCTATTTCATTCTCTCTTTTCCCGTTTCTTTGCCCTATGAAAGAAGAATAATTGGATTCTTTCTTTTCTATCGAACGAGACTGTTCGAATCCATAAATATTTTTCCTGCTTCCAATTCGGAACCAAGATAACGCGCAGTGAATATGAAAATTGAAAAGGAACTGAATGAAAAGAAATGAAAACCAGAGAACAAAAGTCGCGAATGTGCAAATCAAATTCAATCGGCAGTGAAAAGGAATTAAAAACGTTTATTAAATAAAAAAAAAAAAAAAAAAAAAAGAATATATGTACCGCTTGAACACGAGTAAAAAAAAATGTGAATGCATCGCATAAAAACGTGAACTGAAGAAGGACTGATGATAATCGATTTGTCGTTTTATTAGCAAGTGGAACCCATTCGAGAGACTGAGGTATAAACATGGCGGCAGTCTTACGTTACCCGCCGCCAGACATTTCCTGTCGGAGTACAAACAAGTACGTAGTCCTCTAACAAAAGAAAAAAAAAACAAAAAAAAAACGAAAAAAATCATACACGACACTTTGGTACACGTAATATCTCACATATACACCTAGACACACGACATCATGACATTATCACAATGCAAGTAGATGATCGCCTGTCGTATGATACGTTGTCTTTTACCAACCTTAACTCACGCCTGTTAAAACAGCCGGTGAGCCAAATCGCGTTTTTAAAATCTTAAAGATACAATTAAAGCAGCAAAGGCGTTGATTCGGTTCACCGACGCTGAGATACCTTGGATGATGATGACTACACCATGGTGACGTAACTGACCGTTTGCTGCCATGTTGCTCATGATAATGATGACAGTGACAATTGATTATTTGCGTAATGGTTTAGTTTTCTATACATTAATATATTGTTTTTTTGTCTAAACGTGGAACATGATGGTTTATTGCACCGATGTGTTTTCTGTGATGTGGCGAAGGTGGGACGGTCGGTGTATAATAAACAATTTTTCTCGCGCACAGAACCACTGGAACACGTAAAACAACAGACCTCCTATTTAACGACTAAAACGACATAATAAAAAAGAAATAACGACGAACATGTAATGATGCATTTTTAAAAAGTTGCAATTCAGCGGTTTAAAAACACATTAAAAACAAACATCTAAATAAACAAAATCGGTAAATAACAAAACAAGATTTGCAGAATCAGACGAACGACCGTCCCCCGCCGCTTCGGTAGTTTATAGATGTGTCTGAGTGTGCTGCGTGCCCCGTATTGGATTTTTTGACCCTTGCTGAGTGTTTTAAACAAATCAAAGTAAAAAAGGAACATTTCTCTATGTTGAATCCAGTTGTGTCACCTCTCAATAAGAGATAAAAACCCAATACTCGTAACAGCGAAACTAATCGAACTCCACCCCAACCATCTCAAACCCTTCTACCTACCCGTTCTTGTCTGATCTTTCGTTGTCTTATCTATTTATATTATTCTATCCATAACCATCCCTCTGAATTCTATGTCACGTTCGTTTGTTTACACTTACAATTAATTCACTGTGTTTTCTAGCTTTGCGTTTACATCTGCCTTGCTGAAGTGTGCGCGTGCGTGTGCGCGAGTGCGTGTGTATTTTTTGATTTTTTTTTTTGTTTGCTTAACTCCCCGAAGCGCGCTTGCATCGAGCTGTCTATATATATTTTTACGTTCTTTATTCTCTGTTCTGTTATTTTGTTGCGCGATGCCATGGCCCACTTTCTCTTTTTTGATCCTCACTAACTCGCTGTCAAAGTAATGTTCAAAAATATGGAAGCAGAATAAGTCTAGCCGATCTTCGAATTTAATTTACTACATACTTAACAGCTGATTTACACGCACACAGATGACTTTTATTTGATGGCTATACATATGAACAAAATTGTCAAGTGTTACTGCAACTGCGCAGAGTTTTCATTGTGACTTTGTTTTGATTGTCTAACTATAATATAATATTATTCATAGTTTTTTAAGCCACAGCGACTTGCACAGTATCTATCTCGGTGTGTGCGTGCGTGTGTACCTCTTTTTCTTTCGTCAGCGTTCGCAGGTTTTTATACATTGCCAAAAAGCGTGTGTTTGCTTCTGTCTTCGTTTGGTTTTTTTTTTCGTTAGTTTTCGTTTCTAACAATGGCGTTAAGCAAAATTCCCTTTGTCAGAGTGAAGGTACCCCAGTTTAGCTCGGTTTACAGCCGGACAATAAAGCTTCGGTAATGAGAAAAGACAACGGTAGCCACTCGTGATAGTAAGCAAAGACGAGACTTTAACTCCACTGCGATCCGATTAACGCACGAAGACGAACGCCACTCGACAACTGCGATATACAATGTACGATCCTTCACATTGTGCATAGCAGGTCAACCGAAACTCGAGAAACCGAGCAGAGAACTGACAGATTTACGATAATATATAACTGCATTCATCGGTTGCACAATAAACTGGAATCCCGACTTCGACATTGGGGTTGTCGTTCTGCGAAGCTTAAATTAATATATATACATATATACATATAACAAGTCAGCTTACAGTCTTATCTGGCCGTTTCACTGTCTACTGTATTAGATATGACCTTTTGTGTGCAACGAAGTCGCTTGTTTTAACCGAATAAATTTAACGCTATATATGCCTCGCTATATATAAACGTGATACTATGGCATACATAGTCGGACTATCATATTATTACAAAGTAGGGACTTAACGAAAACATGCCACTAAAGCCTTAGGATCTCAGTGTTCGCACTGGCTTTTTTTATTGATATACTTATATTAATGTGCGTTTGTGTGTCTGCAGTGTGTGCGCGCTCGCGTAATCCTTTGATGTAAAGTTTGATACTTACTTTTTACTTGGTGTTTCTTTTTAATACATGCGTTTGCTGATCATAATTTATTTTTTACTTATTGATTTATTTACATATTTATTTACTTTTTTACTATTATTGCAGTATCTATGAACCATATATCTTGTGCCATACACCTTTCATATTGTTATAAGGAGAAAAATTTCTGAGAAAAACTATGGTTAAACCTTATATAAAAATTATAGGAGTATAAAAAGAAACTGCGGACTTTTTGGCATGTCATTAGTATTTATGGGTTGTATTATATATTTCTATAGGCGACCCCACATTATAGAAATAGTGTGATCAATTTTACCACAGTGCAGTAAAATTTATCTTGATTGACATCAAAACATTTATGATAGAAATAAAAGAAGAAAATTATAATGAAAAAATTGTCGAAACATTTTTCTAAGGTAAATTAATGTTATTCATCATAGTTTTTAGAGTTATTAACATTAAATATTAATGGTAAAATTTCTAGTTATTCAAATTAAACTTTATAAAGAAAAATAATTGTAATTCAGGTTGATTTTGATAAAAAAAATATTGGCAAATCAAAAAAGTCCGTGGTTATCGTGAAATTAACCGTAATCTTTATTAGAAATTTTTTTCCATGTGCTCTCAACATATACTCGTTTAATCTAGGTGTTTATTATACATAGATATATAAATACCGCTGATTGTAGATCAATCCTTTATAAAACATATATTGATAAAAAGAAATATTCTATTTCCTTTGGTGTTTGACGTTGGTTGTACATAACCGCAATGCGTCACCCGAATATCTTTATACTTGTTCGCACATTATATAAATATATACTTTATTAACATATATTATATATCACGTACAAGTTTATAGCACATTCAGTTACACGCACAATTGTCGTTTAATATTCCAAAAATTATATCTTATTGTCTATTATTATTTTATTAATTTATACTCTTTAATCTGACCCTTTTTTTCTTTATTCAACGGATAATGGATATCATCCGTACCTGAAAAACAAGAGTGAGCCTCTCCGCACCAATAAAATTACTGTACACACTCTTTAATAGCTTTTATCCCAGCGAATGCGATCACTGTTATGTATATATTTCGCACACACACCAAAATGAGAACCAAATTTCCCGTGGGAACCAAAATTCCCGTAATTGTATTCATAAAACTGATTTCTTTAATATTTACTTTATTTCTCAAAAAATTTCTTTTCGTTGAACAATTCTTATGATACGTCGTTACTTCGAGTTCGTAAATATATAAAAGAAACAAACTTTATATTTAATAAATTATTTGTTACCGCATCCTTAAAAAAAAGCTCAGAGACGTTGAGCTCTTTTATGAAGGATGCTAAAACCGAAAAATATAGTACTATGTAAATATGTAACCTTACGGTACACATGACTTTATATATATCGTAAAACACAACTTTTTCTCACCTGTTCTGTTTCTATCTTTTAAACCTTCGTTTAAACACACGAACTACAAACAGCTATGTTCACTTTTTTGAACGTACAATAGTTCGAAAAATGATTTATATTCTTAAGCACACTACAATTTGAGCGACGACATTTTACTCGCTCGGTTCAGGACTGTTGCGGACCATTTTTAAAAGCCGAGCGTCGATTATACAATACATATATATATACCAAGCGAACGTTATTTATAACGAAACAAATCGATTGCCAGTCGGTCATACACGTGCATAAGGTACGCGAAAAACCAGGGGAAATGAAATACGGAGTAAAAGAAATATGAAAAGCTTTCAATATTTATCGTGGGACATATACATATATATATTTATATACGTCAATGTTGTTGAAAAACATAAATTGCATGCCGTGCTCGCTATTATTAATATTATTATTATTTTTGCACGATCGATGAATCGTGACTGGACGAATATTCTCGGTAAGACGCATTAGGTCCACACCCAACACAGCCTTGAGAATGAGTTACTTCCGACGGGGATCACGTATTTCATCCTGATGAAGGAATCGTGCAATCAAAGCTTTGGCTAATCAGCTTCGTTTATTATGTTTAGTTGTTCAAGCTAAAAGTACCAGTAGGAAAGAATTGACACGTAAGCTCCAGCAAGAACCGAAACAAAACATTTTTTTAACCGAACCATGACATCAAGTGTCTCAAGATTTGACGTCCAAAGGTACTGATGCTTTTGTCTTGAATATACGCATATATATATGTATATCTATTTAGTTAAGTGCTGTGTTGATGCATATTCGTGTGCATATGAGAAAGTTGAGAAAAAGAACACGATCGGGAGTGACTCTTCTCTGAGGGCTACGTTCCACGTCTCTGTATTAGCAACCAAGTGCTCTGAGCTGTGAGTGCGGTGTCCATCCTAGTGTGAAAATAGGTACGTATTTTCTGCCCATATAAGTCAGTCGTGCGTGCTCGTTTGTGCCAGTTTATAATGACCTAATGGAATTTATAACCCCGCCCGAACCCCCACCACTGCAATTTGCACTTGAAACCGCCTCTTTATTGCTGCCCTAATGTGTTGCGCTCGTCGACCGAAAGCCATTATATCCTAGTCGACCATTAACATCTAACAATGCTAATAAACCTTCTAATTGTAATTGAGGATTACCACTGTTGAATACTCTGGAATCCCAAATAGATTATTTATCCTCTTAATTTGGTTTTTTTTTACTAATGTTTGAAACTTTAACATCAATTAAACTAATATAACCATTATTATTCAGATTTTCATTGGGTCAAAATCGAGAGTAAATTTTTCTTCTATAGGGGTGACAAGTGCTTCAGGCGCTTTTCCTTTGTCGCGAATTTAGCGGCGATGATTAAAAACTCCTCGCCAACGACCCGAGAGACGTGGAGCTTTCGGTCGACGTCCCCGCTGCTCGTGACTGACGTAGATACATCGTATGCGATTCTGGAATCCCGCACAGCTAAGCAAAGCGCGCCAGTTGCCTTGAGAAAGTATTAGCGCAAAGCAAAAAAAAAAACAAGACAGCATAAAGAGAGAGAAACAAATAATGAAACGTCGCAGCCTCATTGCCCGTGCAACGAGGAGGGGGCGGTTCTCACATGCATCCCGCCGCGAAAAAAAAGCGAACTCGCGCGCAAAAAAAAGTCAAGCCAACAAGCCACAAAGCAGATACATCCCCTGCTGCCAACAAGCAAGCCTTGTGTCCGCTCGTTGTTTCCCCGCTGCTGCGCCCCTCCCCAGCCCATTTTTTATCAGACATGCATATATAGTCGCCAGAGTACAAAGCTCAGAGAACGACGAAAAAAGAGATCGGAAAGCCCGAAAAGTAAACGACACTGAGAAAGCACAGCGAAGCGAAAGCCAAAGAAAAGTTTGAAATTTGGAAGGTACGAAATTAATACAACATTCAGAACGGCGTGCTTGTGTGTGTCGCTGGCCATGTGTACCTATACATATCTTTCTGTCTTTCTTTCCTACTTCTCTACTTATACTCTCTCACTATCTCGCAAAGAAAAAAAAAACGAAACATCATTCATCTTTATATATTTATAAATCTCTCTTTGCTCTCTATCTATTTATACATTCTCTGCTCCTTATAAAATTTGTCTTGTGTTCTGCGCACATTTCACCAGAACATGCATACCTCTAAAAATTGAGTCCAAAAAAAAAGAAACAAAACCAAAAACCTCTGTGTGTGTCGGCCGTGTTCCGATTGCTCTTCTCGTTACAGCTTCGGGTTATCCGAGCGTTCAGGTCGACTCTGGAAGACCTAGAGGAGCGTCGCTCCGTCCATAGTTTGCACAGCTTGCACAGTATGCGCAGCTCGCGCAGCAACACCGGGCCCCGTCCCCTCTCAGACTTCACGTACATTGACGAGGATCCGGCCAGCAAGCAAGCCAGGGCTAATCAGCAACAGCAGACGACCCCGAGCTCGGCGACGACGACGCCCAACAGCGCCGAGCACGACGGTCGCGGCGCCACCTCGCCGCTTCTGCTCCACGTTCCAGGGAGCAACCATCACCACCACCATCAGCACCATCACCCGCATCATCATCAGCAGCAGCAGAACAACGGACGCCAGCAGCAGCAGCAGCAGTCAGAAGAAGCGAATAATGCGGTTAAATCCCTAAAATCGAGCGCCCCGGAACTGCCCAAATTCGTTCACGAGACCTGTATCTAAATACGATAGCGGTTTTTATCCATTCGTTCGTCTCTCTTATCTCTTTAACTTTTTTCTCTGCCTATGTCTCTTAATCTTGCGCTAAATTTCTTTTTTTGTTTCTTGCAAACGAACGAACCGACCATCTTTCTATCTACTTCTCTTTCTCCTAGAGATTCGTGCCTTCTTTTCTTCCATTTTGTTAACTTGTGTATACATTTTTTCTCTCTGACTATTCTTGTTGTTAATGACGGACTTTTGGGGCTCTCACCTTTTTGTCCTCTGACTATACAGTGGTTCTACGTTCATTCGTGCTCTGTCCTCTACCTCTCTCTCTCTCTTTGTGTGCTATTACCACGCGTTGAGGAGTGTCTTAACCGACGGAGAAAAAGAGACGAAGACGAACTGCCTAAACGTACTCGTGTACTCTGTGTAGAACTTGTGTCTTTCTCCTCTATCACCATTGTGCTTGCGTTCTTTTTACGAAGTTGACGAATCTCACGCTTGGGAACTAAGTGGAGCATAAACCGAAATTTAGCTTACTTTTGCTCTCCAAGCGAGAAACGAATCATATAGTGTACATCTCTTCTTATCTCGCATGTGTGGCTCCGACTCACCTGTATTTTGTCGTCGAGTTGGACTGGTTTCGTCGAGTTTTTCCTCTTTTCAAAATGCACCCCCCCCTCTCTGTCTCTGTTCTTTCTACCACCTGTGTTATATATACAGCACTGTTTTGGGACTATATCAAGTGTGTACTATACAAGTGTACAGAATTCTAAGCCACCTTTTGACTCGTCTTTTTATCTTTCTACTGCTGCATCGAAATGTTGTGTAGTGCGTGCCTCATTGTCATCGGACGACAGACACATTCTTGTTCATGGCTAATGACTTTGCAGGGAACTTCACTTATGTGGACGAGGTGTTGTCGTGTCCTTTTCTCTCTTACGCTGCGCTTAAAAATCATTAACGAACAAGACTCTCTTCGTGCGTTCCTCTACCCTCACCTATGTGTATATTCATGTTTATAATTAAGATCCTCAGCCATCTGCTCTATTTTACACTATGAAACTGCCTCGCACGTACGTAAACCTACACGCGTCTAGCTATTACTACTCTTATGAAGTACTGAACACAAATTAAACGGAGGACTCGAGCTTTTTCTCTCGTCCGGGTGGTTCGAAGTTTATTGGGCGACATGAAAAGAACAGAAAACTTTGCTGGACTTTGCTTATGCGGCAGGAAGAAAAACGTGTACTTAACACTTTCACTCATTTACTCTCTGCTTTTTGCGAAAGAATAAGAAACATCAAAAACTCCCTGCAAGCAAAAAAAAAAAAAAAAAGAAAAAAAGAAAAAAGTTCTTGCGAGACCTCGCTTCTATCCCACTGCTTTATTGCGCCGTAATCTCAAAAAACGTTTGCAAGGGATACCGTCGCGTTGCTTATAAATGACATTAATGACTTGAAATGAGATATACAATCAAAATCCTGCCTGTATTGCTTGCCTGTTCTGCTTGTCTGCTTGCTTTAACTGGGTTTGGATGTGAATGCGTCTGTCCGTGTTGACAATCGATTTTTTCCCCCTATACATCACCCACCTAACCTTAAAATTACATGGATATCGATGCGGCTACGCGTCATACTTAATAAGTTCACTTATTTTTCTATACAATGTCGACGAAAGATGGAGAGAAAAAATTAATTAAAAATGGAAAAGCACAAAAAATAATAAGTATATTAACGCAATAAGTCGCTTTGTTGATCGCGTAAGATATAATGCTAATTAAATTTAAAGGGTATGACGAGAGAGCGCGTTGGCTTTTTGGGGGTGAACGAGAATTAACGCAGCAATGAGCTATGAAAACTAACTTTTTTTCTACATGTAAACGCATTTCTCCTCATTAATTTTCATGCGAAACGATATCTTTTTTCACTGCTCACTTTCGACTCAACGATAATCGTTACGTCATTTTTTCTAAACGACTTTTATCGAGGATTATTAAATTTTAAGAGTGGTAGAATAATTATTGCCGAGTTGTGTGCGTCTTTTATAACTGTCTCTTTCTCTAAATCTATACTTTTTCCAATTTTATCGATGAAAAAAAATGATAATGCAAAATGTACTTACGACCTCTTGTTCCGAGGCGATTAATGTTTATTAGTTCAATCTATGAACTTTTTCTGTGGATAAAGTAATGGATATATTAGCGATCTGTTATAGACGGAAGAAAACGTTTTACTCGTAATTAAGGTTCTCACAACAACAACCGAGACCCCGCTTGTAAACGAACGGGGCCCTCAAGCTACTAACCGACTTTTTAACTGCTAAAAAAGAAATTACTTTTGTACTGACGTTTTTTTTGTTTTCTCATTGTGACGATGAAAATGTAATGCTCCCCCGAAACCCTGTGTTTATTTTTTTTGTTCTCTTTTTTTTGTATTCTTGTATTTTTAATGCATTTTTTAACAACACAGCCGTGAATTTTTTTAACGTTGTTATAATATGTCGACGACGGTTCCGTGGAGAACGATTGATTGGGCCCCCCAGTCTCGATTTTATAATGTAAGTTTTTATTTATGTTATTATTAATATTATTATTGCACATTGTCTAATAATCGTATCTATTGTCTATTATTTAATAATTAACTGTCATAACCTTTTTTATTATTATTACTATTAATTATTATTATATTATTATTATTATTGAATATTTCGTTTGAATTAATTTTGTATAAATTAATTTTGTAAGCCGCTCGAGACTATCGATGAACCGCGTTTGCTTTGCACTTTTTCGAGCTAATCGTTGTAGTCTCCGCTCTTTGTAGAACTTTTTGAGGCCGAGCCACCCTTTGCTGGCAGGCCGCGTTGATTGAGATTATTGTACGGGTTTAAGATATGAAAAAAAAAAATGAATTAAAATAAATTTACGATAATAATAATAAACTAATAATTATTGTAATAAAGTAACGAGTGAATATTTAACGATAACGATAATGTTATGAATTTTAAGATTATCCTTACGGAAAAAGAAAAAAAAAAACTTTTTAGAAATATTACCGTTTAAAATTGTAAGCTTGAAAAAGTCTTTGGAAAGTGCAAAGCGAGTGCGGCTACCGTAATAATATTTGAGGGCAATCTGTACTCCGGAATGAAAGAAAAAAGAAAAAACGAACCCGCGAGCGCGGCTGGTAAGATAAATGTAGAAGCGAGTCGCATGCACTGTACTTATTGTCATATATACATATAGAAATATTTAAATCTAATTATTTTTGCGCTGTAATTATAATGACGATAGGTTACAAAGTCGACGTATATGATATATATGAAAATGAAAAATTTTTGCACGAATTACCAGCACGATGATTCCCTTTCTTTTCGCTCGCGACAAGTCAACGTTCTTACGTTTTTTCTTTTTTTATTTTCAATGCGTTACTACACACCGCGATTCTCTCTCCCACCCCCTTGATTTTGTCTTGTACGCCGTTTTTACCGCGGCCCTCATTGACGAATCATTGTAGCGACGGTGGAATAATAATGAAGCAAATCGACCTGCGCGCGCGCGCAGTTGGAATTCAGATATACAAAGAGAGAGATTGAGACACCGCCGGGATTCGAGCGTCGAGATTCCCGTGCTCGTCTCGATTTTTTTAGCGTTAAAATAAATAATAATAATAATAAACAGTAATATTGAAGTAAATTAACTTTTTATGACGAAAAATGGAACACTTAACGTTTAAAAATAATGAAAAGAAAGCATACAAGTAATAAATATACTAAATGAAATCTTGATCGAACGATGAACAAAGCAAGCAAAACAGTTATATCGACGCCATGATGAAAGCCGTTTAGCTTTTCAAAAGAAAACACTGAACCTAGCGACTAAAAATAGTTACCTACAGACTTCATTATTATTACAATTATTATATGATGCATATAGAGTATGTTATATAAATATATAATATATTAATTATTACTATCATAAAGTTTAAGACACGTTATTGCGACTTTGTGTATAACAAGGAACGCGCGATCACAAAAAAGAGGACCGATTTTCGTGGCCGCCTGTAATTATTATACTGTACACGCTTTTCTCAATTAATTTTAAAAAAAGATTTAAGCAAGAGAAAACGATCAAATCAAATTTTCAATCTTGTTTTGTTCGAATTTTCTTCACCGGACACCGGTTGATGCGATTTTTCGAACTCAATTCTATTATTTTGTATAAATAATATATGATTTTACTATACGAGTGTTGTATATTTGTATAAAAATAATGGAAGGAAGCATAAAACAATGGAAATTATCGATTTTATACGAGCTAAACTATTTTTTGTGATATAATATATGATTTCAAAAATGAATTGCGAATGTAAAAAAAGGATCAAAAAGAGTAAGAAACTGTTGTTAAGACATGGGGAAATGAAAAAAAGGAAGTAACAATTAATCACTTAGACGGTGCGAATTTTTGAGCTTTCTCTTTGGGCGGTCGGGAAAACCGGAAGCGCTGCCATTTCCGCTGCCAATTGTTTTTAGCGGTGTTGTACTATAGCGAGAATGTACGTAGTCATTTAAAGAAACCATGAAAATCAAGCTACAAATACACAAAAAAATATAAATAAATGACATTAAAAAAACGTTGAAATTTGATCGTCTAATTGCGTACATATATATATATAAATATTGACGAAGAAGAAATGAAAGAAAGAATGTTGCGGCGTCTCGACGCGATCTAAAACCACGTCAGTTGATTAAAAATAAAATACACGACAATCGAGACATCGTTTCAGGTTGAAGGTTTAGTAGACACAAACAAAGTGACATTTTGAACTCTTACTTCGACGGTCAATAAAAGTACTGTATCTTTCTTAAAAAAAAAAACACACACGAGTTTGTCTCAGTTATTTTTTAAATACACCGAGCGGGACGATTTTACACTGCAACCGGTTCGCTTACAGTTTTTCACGCTTCCCCTCACTTTCGAATCAGTTTTTGTGTGAAATCCTCTCGTTCACCTTGTTTTGACTTGAATCGATCCTTCATTTAAGTATTACTTTTAATTTATTTCATGTCAGTCATGAAAAAAAAAAAAAAAACGAATAACCAACGGGACGCTTCGGCCGTCGCAGTCCATTTTTCTTTTACGGAAGAGAAATTTTTCGACGCAATGTCTCTCGATGAGCCAAGCGCCTGTTTTCAATTTATTATGGATTTGTTTACGTAACCTTTTTTTTAAAAGTCTTGGGATTCTCAAAGTTTTTTACTGCCATCGTTTATTAATATGTGTTTGTTACTATACTTCCACTACTCTATCGCTCTCTTTTGAGAATTCGTATTATTATATATTACTATTCTTACGTATTGGGAAAGTCACTTGAATTATACTTTTATTTATGACAAATCATGAGTACTTCTTATCAATGTTTCTTTATCATTCTATCTGTCTTTTCTTTTCTCTCTGTCTCTACATTTCTTTCTATCTCTTTTCTCCAGTTACCTACTCTCTCACTATTTTCCATCTATTCTTTCTATTTCTCTCATGTCTCTTCTATCTATTTCTCTTTTTACACATCTCACTCTGCACAATAATAAAAAAAAAAAACGTAAAAGCGATGAGCGAGTTGAGCGACGTTTAATTAACACCTTTTGCTCCCAAACAGTCAATCGTTAAGCGAAAATTGAGGTTTGCAGACAACTGAATAATGACTGCGCAATTGTGAAACAGTGACTTTTGTAATTCGAACGTTACTCGTTACTCATTTGCGTTTTGGTGAACGTTCGTTCGCTCGCTCTCGCGTTAATTAATCAATTTGTGTAAAATAATAATAAACGCCGTAATTGCCGTTCGCAAATAAGAACTTGATTAATTTATTACCAGCATTAGTTATATGATAATTTTTACGATCTACCCTTCTTTTCATATTAGTTGTATTTTTAGTTCCGTGTTGCGCGTTATTTTGTCAGATTTTTTTCCGTAGCTTTGCAAGTTATAATTTTTAGTTTCAAAGTTGAGTTATTCTCTTGGCACTTATATTTTGCTTAGATGAATTATACACAAAAGTAACTTTTGCTTCCTCATTCTCGCGACACGCGAATGCTCGTTGATCGGTGTACTTTTGGCTTATGATTTCCTGTTTTACTTTCCATTAGTTTACACTTTCAAAGTAACGTGAAAGCAAACATTTTAAAAGTCACACATTAACTTTCACGTTTACTTTACCGAGAACGAGATCTCAGATGCTTTATTTTCATTTTTTTTTTAATTTTTTTTCGTACTCGACTACGAAACGCACCATATCCCTCCTCTCTTGTTTATCTCGTTTCTATCTCTTTCTCTCTTTTTGTAACCATGATATTACCCTTTACTCTTGAAGGTGATAGGTGGCGAGTTGCAGGAACGTTTGATACCGGTACCCTACAGCAAGAGCTCGACAGACCAAGCTGTAAGCGCTCCTCTCTCTCTTGCTCAGACTATTCTGCGCTGTCAGTCTTTTGCATTCACTCATGCTCTCTTCTCAGTTTTCTTTTATTTTCAGTTTTATCCCCTATTTTCGTTGGATTTTTAGTTTTTTTTTCAGTTTTATACCACTTGGTTACTTTCGTCCTTTGACTTCACTCAAGTTCAACGCACTGCTGGAGGTACCCTTGTTTTATTGTAATGAGGACCTCTGGATGGAGCTTTTTCCTCAGTGCCTTGGACTTTAATACAAAAACACTACCAGTTTGTTTTGATTTATCTCTTCGTTTCTTTTTTGATTTGAGTTTCCTTTAACCTTTAAAAGGTATATTTTTCACTTCTTACAAAATATTTAACTACTAAAAAAAGAGTGCCTTTTAAAGGTTGAATTAAATTTTGAATTTTTCCTTTTTTTCTCTTACTTTCAACTCCTATTTTACACATCATTTTCGCTCTCGCTCTCTGTGTCTGCTTGACTGTGTCGTGTGTTCGCAAGCTCTGGCATATAACACTCGAGAAATGCACACTTCTCATTCAACACTCACCCACTGTATTTCTATTTATATACTTTAGGGAATGAACGATTATATATATTATAAATATTGCCTTCTTTGTCACTTTTTTTTTATCTTGCTCTACGTATTTTTCGTGCAAGTTCTACGTCTAAATATTATCTTTGTTTATATATATTTACATATTTATTTATCATGCTTGCATGTGCTCCAAATCGCTACGTTTTTTTACGATTACTATTCTGCAATATGATTGCAAAACATTGACTCATAGTTGAACTGACTGTAAAGTTAAATGAGTTAAAAGACGATTATTACATGGGATTATTGATGCTGAATTTTTGTTTCGAGAGACGTTGCATCTAAACATAGAACATACCGAACTCGTTAAGTTACATCTGAAGATATGTTGATTTTATTAACCTTTTCATTTTTATTTTCTAGGGTTAAGTTTTATTTTCAGTGATCAGTATTATTTGTTTTAATTCGCACATGATTTTATTTTTAATTTCTGGTGCGATAAACGAGAATTTTATTCCTACATCCACATTCCTTGTAAAAATAACTTTTGCCCGAATCCTTCGACGAATATAATACGAATCAACCTACAAAAGAATTTTAAACATCTACAGGATGCTTTTAACTTGACAGTGTGTAAATTTTTTAAAATACTTTATTTTATTATTTTATCAAATTGGATAAAAATGTAATAGAAGTGTCAAGATCACATATATTGTTTTTAATGCAATTACCAAACTCTTTTCAGAAAAAATGGTAAGAATAACAAAATATTACAATATTATTATTCATTCATTATTTACTTTGTAGTATTCAGTAGAATAATTTTTAATGCATGCGTATATATTTAAAATTTCAATCTATAGGCAGCTTTTATCTGCTGTGCCACTAATAAAACGTGTTAGAGAGAAATACAATAACTATAATTATTTTAGCATTAAACATACTCGTACTAATTTACAAACAGATAGAAATTAGACTCAGTCACTTTTTCAAAACAGTTATTAACAAATAACACGTACATATTTTTTCAAGATTCACTTTTCATAAAAGTATCAATCAAAGTGATCTCGACAACCTATTCATTGTGATTGTTAAATGTCAACCAAGAAATTTACAGATTCGTTGAGCGTAGAAGCATTCTTTTGAATAGCTGCATTAGCTTTTTCTGTAAAATTTACGTGTTTATAATTTGACGTGTATGATTTGCGATGCTTCTGAGCGTAGTGACGATGCTCGGCTCTGCTGTTTTCGCAACGAATTTTTATTTACTCATTTTTTTGCGACTCGTAATCTTTTTTTATTAACTGTAATCTGTGCCTTTGCCGTGGATGCAGCTTTGGAGGCTTTTAACAGGCTCTTAGATATTTTTTATACGATTAGAAAAATCGAATTATCGACATAAGAGCAACTGACGTGCCGATCCAACAACTTTCGAAAATAAACGTCGAAAAGCACGTTGCACAATAGTTTATCCGAAAAAAAAAACAAATCCTTCTCTTTCAATCACATAAAGAAATCCTGCGACGATTATTTCGTTTCTCAAACATTGAAAATCTTACAATCGCCGGAGAAACGACTGAATGGTCCGTCACTTTTAAAATTACAACACCCTTCCAAAGCACGACTGCGAAGACAAGTAGTGAGAACACAAAAGCGAACTCGAAGAAACGATATGATAGTATGAGCTCTGAGTCAAATGCGAGCAAATAAAACAAAGACAAACAATAAAATAAACAACACAAATAGCCGACCGAAGATACACTGTTGGTTGCGTGAAATGTATTGGTCCTCGACCATCGCCATTAAAGAAGTGCACACATCAAGTCGTGGGCGTAAAATAGACCAACCAGTATGCTGTACCTGAATGAATGAAAGAAAAAGCGTAAGTACGTGAAAAGAAAAAAAAACGAGTGGACCAGCAAGACAATGATGTACCCGGAGGAAGTGCTAATTGATACCGAAGAGTTGTCACAACCACCTTCAAACATCTTTGTTTATCTTTGTATACATTGTTGTATATATTTTATATTAATTTACTATAGTTTTTTGTTTAACTTTACTCTCATTTTCTCTTCTTTATTACTCTTTCTTTTACATCTGCCAGTTTTGTATATACACACAACCACGAGTATTGCGATGTTATTTTTCTCACGACTTTGTTGAACACCACACTAAATTTTTTGATCTACACCAGTTTATCCACCGAGCAAAGGTTTTTACAATATTTGATAAATTTTTGTAAAAAAAAATTATATGGCAAAGACACAAATTGGCAATTAACAATATTAGGAATGAGAAAAGTTTCAAACACCGGGAAAAGGAATCCCATTTTGACTAACCAGCTTTTCGAGTTTCATTAACATATATATATATATATATTTATATATACTATGAGTTTGCTTTTTTTCTCTACAAAAGCATGCTGAATTGCAGTTTTATTTACCTTATATAAATAAACGCTTAGACACCTTCCCCATGGCTCGTTGACCACATGATTATTTGTTCAAAGAGACTACCATTATTTATACATAAATATACATATTTATCCAAAGGACAATCTGTATAATACACTAACTATTTGGAGAACCAATTGAAAAAAAAAAAAGAACACCGCTCTGCCCATCTTTTTTACATGCCGTGCGCTTGGTCTTTGGCGAGACTGTGCTTTTTTCTGTACGTTACATGATCGTTGCTAACACACAGACCTTTTGTGAGCGCGCGCAGCGCTGATCAACGCCCTGCTGCTGTTGGCTGTTGCTCGGCGCTGCTACTGTTTCTTTTATTCTTACTTTTCTTTCTTTTATTAAGATTAAGATTGATTATTTTCTAGCCGAAAAAAAAGGATTGTAGCTTGACGGACGCGATACAGAGTGCTTCGCTTTCGTTTTTTGCATATTCGTACATATATATATATATAAGTATCAGCTGATTACACTATGGTTATATCGAAGTAAAGAGTCGTACGTTTATACGTTTTTGTCATGCCGTATTGCCATTTATATATGCTTGTTTCGGAGGTACGTTCCTTGTGTGTTCGCTTTTTACGTATTACTTTTTGAGGATTTAATGAAATAAAGAATACTGTTTAGGATGGCGCATAATGAGGTAAGACAAACAAAAGTTGTAAACTGGAAAATCTAAAAATTAATGGTTAAAAGAAACACCTAAAATGTAATGTACACTACAGTCACAACACCAACAACACCTTCTCTATATATCTGCTACGACACTCAAATTGCTTTCTGAAATCGAAGGGATCGCCGCGATCTTCTTCGATTTCAAAGAGCTTTCTTTTCCAATCTACAGTTTCCACTCTGTCTTCTGAATCTATAAACACCTATGTCTGTCTTACGTCTTTAAAAAGGCTATCCGTCTCTATCGTGCAGCAAAGTACCGCGTTAATAAACTCGAATGCTTACTCGTTAATACTGCTGATCGACGTGGCTTTAGCTAATTAATTATTACATGTTTAACGGGTTCACTGAATATTTTGCAATGCGCAGACTGAGGGTTTGGATGTCTTTTGGCTTATACGTATACTATACATTTTTGTCCTTGATATACATACACTTTTATATATATTTATATCTGTTTCACATGCAGTGTTTACAACAAATTCGAGGCAATGAATCGATTTTACTTAAAAAAAAAAAGAGAGAAGCGAAAGGAGCACTCTGTACGTCGCGCCAAGTGACACTAAGGAAAAGGAGGAAAAAAAAGTTGTCGTTCTATTGGTGTTATAACGAAAAGCAGTTGTTGTTTTTTTTTTTTAAACTACCTGTTGCAAAGGGAGCGCTTTGAAACTAACGACTTTTTTGGCTTTTTTTTTTTTTGAGTTTTTTTGAACAAGTATTCGCTTCACATTTTTTTATACTGTCTCTTGTTTGTCAGTCAAGTAGCTAACTTTGCAAGAGGCCGTGTGTTTTTTTTTAATAAGCGTACGTGAATACGCCTCGGGCTTTTTTGAGCCGGGAAGGAACAAAATGAGAAAGGAAAATAAAAAAAAAAGGACTTTTGTTTTATGGTACGATGACTGCATGCGGTGTTGCCAGCAGCCTTTCTGTTTATTCACGAACATAGACTTTTTGTCTACAAATATAAATGGAATACATTGCCAAAGCAATTGTGCTTAATCGTTACCTTGCTTGTTTGGCTCGCAACCGAACAAGTCTGTGCTTAATCGTTATAAATTTATTGTTCAATGAAAAGGAAAATTATGACTTCCTTAACTGTTTGTTATAAATATTTACTGTGCTACATTTTTTGATATACAAGTTAGAAAACACTGCTTATCCTTTTTTGAAAAAGTCTTATTAAATTCAAATTTTGACCTTGAGTATCTCCATGTTCTAATGAAACCTAAGAAAAAGCCAAGTGTGTTAATTGAAGAAAGTCCATTTGCTTGTAAATGTTTGATTATCAGTGTGGCTTTTGTACACGTTAACAAGCTTTTGCTTTTACCTGTGTCCAAAGTTAAAGCTTCAGTTTTTAAAGGTTCGCAGACTTGAAAGGCCGTTTCTTTGATCGGCCGCTGAATAACGAATAATTGATAAATCCACCCCTAAAACAATCGTCCTTTTTCCTCTTCGATCGAACCAAAAAGGAAAACGCTTGCAATCCTTAACTAACGAAATTTCGTTAAACATCCTGTAGAACTCTGAAAAAAAGGAACAAACCTGCTTGAACTTCCTTTTACCTGCTTTGAAAATAAAAATTGTTTTTTTATAAAAGTGTCCACCTCCAAACGGGGGTGGCGTAAATGACCTCGAAAGTTGTTGGCTAATCCGATATATGACCTGGACGAGAGCTCTTGCAACGCAAATGAGGTCGATGAGACTTGAGAGAAAATCTGTTTCAAGAGGTCTCGTCCCGGTGTGCTTCCAAAATAAAGCCCGATCCTCTCCGAAGCACCCGTCCATCCCGTACCGATCCCGCAAAATCACGCCCCGCACGATATCTCCCGAAACTTTGCCCAAAATCTCCTCGAGCTTTGCCGATCAGTGGAAAAGGTTTGACTAATCCCGGGCGTGTATCGCCACCCCCTTCTGTTCTGGTTACTGCTTGCAGATCCGCGTAGTGAACGCATTTCGACAGGGGCTGGACTCGCGCTACGGCGAGCACAGCAACACGAACCTCGCCGAGGTGCTGAGGAAGCAGTCCTCCCTGAATAAGCGGCTCTCCCAGGCGAGCAGCATCGATTACGCGGACAATCTGCCGGACGAGCTGGCCATCCCCGAAATCGACGTCGAGCGACTCTCCAGCCACAGCCACACCGAGACGGCCGTCTAAAAAGCGACGTACCACACCGCAGGACGACGAAGACGACTTACAACCAACCGAATGATCTATTCTATTATCTGAGAAAAAAGAAGAAAAACCAAGAAACAAAGCTAACAATGCAGATCTACCCAGCCCCGAGAGAGAGAGAGAGAGAGAGAGAGGGAGAGAAAGAGAGAGAGACGGAGAGAGAGAGCCTCTCTTTTTACGCTTAAAACGGAGCAGCCGACGAATACGAAGAATACTCTGTGTGTGCGTGCGTGTATATCTGGTGCGTGGAGGCGTGGATAGAAGAGTAAAGCCGGGCTCCCCCCGCTGTTTAGCCCTGGATTATATATGTATATGTCCGGTGTAGCCGCGAGAACTACTGCGACGACGTATATACATGTATACACAAATATATATATACGTAGATGTGCGCGCGGCAGAGGAAAAGCAAGAGAGAAAGAGGGCCGAGAGAGAGAGAGAGAGAGGAGAGAAAGAGAGAGAATTAATTATTGTATTAAGTGATCTTGAAGACCGTCCTCGACTCGCGACGGACAGAGACGGACGACGACGGACGCTGTGTTGATCAGGGAATTGTTAAATACTCTCCGCGGCCGCGATGGAGGAAGGCGCCGCGGGATTCGTGTACAGTTCGCATAAGTCGAGTGTAAATACGTATAAACCAATTTGTTAATCGGAGAGAAAGGGAGAGCCAATCTTTTTGTACCGCCGGTGTGTGGCTTGTAAAACACTGAGATGACAGAAAGAGAGCTTCGCGCTTTTTTACATTACGTTCCAGCCTTACCGAGACCCCCCCGATAAGTAGTCAAGGTCCGCGTCGGGTGCGCCACTCGCTGGCAAACGTTTCGCATACGCACCACTGCCTCCATTCACTACCAGCCCACCCTCTTCCTCCCCCCCTCCCCCCTTCGTTCTCTCACCTTCTTCGCTCGAGGGCCGGACGGGTCGCCTTCTTCGTCGCGCCGCCGAGATCTCGTACTGTGTAGTAAAAAAAAGAATCAATGGTGCTCGGTCTGAAGATTCCTAAACGCCTTGCGTGAGAGGGGGAGATATATATATATATATACACATATACATATATACATACAAAAAACTACCACGCGCTGCTTCTCGCTCTCACTCTTTCTCTCGAAACGAAGGGTTTCGTTTCTGCGCTTACAGAACCCCCTCTGTAAAACTTGGTCCTCTCGAACTTCTTATATATATATAATATATATATATAGTTTTGCTGAGCTACTTCTTGTTACGTTAATTCTGTTATATATAGCCCTGTATGATTTTCCTTGTACGATATACTGCGACATTGTAGCTATCGAAAGAGAGAGAGAGAAAAATAAGTTATAAACTACGATGAGCGCGCTGCGAATTTCTCGTTAAAATAACAATCTCTCCTCGCGGCATCTAAAATCACCGACGTCACATATAAAGATATACATATATATATCCCTCGCTGGCCCTCGTCAGGGGCAGATTTCCACAATGTACTTTTCGGCCTTCTACTTTTCTCCCTAGATTTAATTTATTGTACATGTAATCTAATTTTAGCATTAATTTTATTTCATCCCCCCTCCCGATGGTTTCTTTATTTTATAAAACTAAATTTCGAGCGTTTGCGCCATTGCCACGTGTGTAATGATATGTATTGTTACGTTTATTGTAAAGTACTTTTAATCAAGGTTCTTCTTTTTGTTAACGAACATTTTACCGTAAGCTGACGTCTGTACAATGATTTTTTCGGTTTTTATCTCGTTGATTTATATGATTATCCCCCTTACCCCTCGCACATACCGCACTTCTACTATTATACATATTATAAATACCATTCATTAAAGAAAAAAGAAATGAACCCGCGCGCGAAAGCGAATTCACTCGCGAGAAAACAACGTAATATGAGAAATAAAACGAAGATTATATATATATATATTATAAATAAAAAGAAAAACCACCGCTCGACTCCGCTCTGTACACTCGCTTACTACCTCTTCGCGCGAGAAAAATGGAGCGAAAAATTACTGCAGAAAAATATAAAACGAGCAAAGAATTAATACGAGACGAGATATATAAAAGAATAAAAAAAAATAATAATTCGGGCCAGCCGAGCGCCCGGACTACGATCCGCCCCTGTGTACCTCGTTTTTGCCGCCAAGCGTTTTCTTCAAAATTTTCCCCTTTATTCATATTACCCCTTTCTGTCCTCTTTCAAGTTTAATGAAAATTACAAAGAACAAGAAACCCTCGAAGAATCCTCTTTCTCTTAAAAAAAGTATATTATAAAAGTAAGGATATTATCGAGCGGCCCGAAGAATCCTCGTTTAACGTCCTAGTCACTCGTTTTGTTTGTATGCAAGAAAAATTATATATATTATATATATATATAT